>JAVQJV010012775.1:0-10054 GCA_036024995.1 Gadopsis bispinosus | reverse complement strand
AAGCCACGCTGCATACGGTGGTCTGATAATGTGTCAGTAGCTGCACAGTGCTGTGAAATACTGATAGAGCAGTCAAAGGCTCGCTTTGAGAAAGCCCGACACTTAGTGTCTTTTGAACTTATTGACCCTGAACTGTTTGCGCTGTTTAAGAGCAGTTTTCCCCAGAAACAGCTGGACATTGCAAGTGAACATTTCCCAATGATCTGCAGAGAGAAACTGAAAGGTGAGCTGACAGTGATGTACAGCAGTGTGGAGTTTGCGGAGTTAAAGTCTGCAATGTCACTTTTGAGGATGTTGACTGAGAACAATCTTCAGAGCACTTTTTCTGAAACATTGAAATTAACACAAATAGCCATCACAACCCCCATGACATCAGCAGAGTCAGAGAGGTGTTTCAGTACACTTAAGAGGATCACATCATTTCTCAGAAGTACTATGGGACAGGACAGGCTGAATGCACTGGCTATGCTGTCTATTGAGCGGGACTTCATCCAAAAATCACCGGACTTTAACGACATGGTGATTAACCTGTTTGCATCCCAGAAAGGTCGTCGATGTGAGCTTCTCTTCAAATAAGGTAGGCCCAAGCCTGTCAACCTCTTAAGAGACATCAAACGTTTCCTTTAGCTTTCCTGTCTACATATTGCTTGTCTCTCTTCTATAATGATCGTTATTTTTGCTGTGGTTACCAAATTGTTTTATTTGGGACATATTTGACACAATGTGATAAAAACAGCTGCAGTGTCTCTGGACAGTCGTTATAGCTGGAACATGTGTTTAGTTAATCTCTAGCTGGACCCTTTTCTGACATGCTCCACAATGGAGCATTCTGATTATTATGAGTCTTCTATCATTCTTGCAAATACATTTTTTGTTAAAAATGCCATGTGCTAATGTGGACAGAGGGAAATAGTCATGAGAGATACAGAGAGTTTTTTGGTACCAGGCCTTTCTTGTGAGTACTTCTATGGTGTTATTCTAGAGCACTAGTTATAACAAGATATAAAGTGTTGTTGCTGTAACTTGGTATCTCAGACATGATGCTGCTGTTGCTGTAGCGCAAACTATTGATGGGTATAATGCATTTGTCAGCCCCCCCACCCAATGTCACCACCAGCCGTCACTGGTAGTAACGTACAAGGCCCACAAGATAGCAGTAGCTACATTTCAAGTGCCATATGAGGACCTTGCAAGGGAGTGTATTTTCCACAACACATCCCTGCAAATATTTCACAATAAAAGCCTTATTAAGAAAGGGTAAGTGAAATGCTAGATGGCTTTTAATATGAAACAGGAGGTGTTGAGTAACAGCATGATGCAGTAACTTTAACAGGGCAAACCGGAGCAGCTCAAAACAAGGTTAAAACACGCCCAATTATACTTCAAACACAAACAGAGGGAATTAGAAATAAAGGCCTGCTTCAAATAAAGGCCTCTTACCTTCTGCAGTTCAGTTAAATAAAAGGCCCCGTCACAAATTGAGATACAGCAATACAGCCTGCGTTTTTAACTGTCAAGACCCTCTAGCAACCTCATAAAATATGAATGTGGTCTGTCTGAAACAAAGGCAGATGTAGTATGACATTGGCATTAGTGCCACAAAACCTTTCTAGGAGAAAATATGGGTGGATGTATTGGTTAAAGCATATGTCATTGACAGAGGAGACCACGGTTTGAGTCCTGTGTTCAACCAACAGTCAATTTTGGTTTCTTTGTGATTTTTTTCCCTAACCATAGTCAAGAAGTTTGCTAAATCTTTGTTCTACCAGTTCCACTTCCAGGGCTTTACGCTCCTTACAAACCACTAATTGTCAAATTAAAGTGTTTGGATTAAAGAGATACAGGATGTTAATTTGTGAGCTTCATAGGTCAACAACTAGATATAATACACCTACAAGAGTAGGTGTACTTTTGAACTTTCAATATAGCCTACTTCCAGCCTTTGTGTTAAGCTAGCTAACCACATCCTGACTCCAGCTCTGTATTACACAGACATGATTCATGTTCATCTTCTCACCTCACTCCCTGAAGAAAAGGAAATAAGTTTATTTCCCAATATGTTTTACTACTTACTTTCCTTTAAAGACAAAAGGATACTAGTATCTACTAATACTAAGTAGTATTCTGAATCAGTATAACTGCAGTTGGAGATTTGGATCTCTGGCAGGTACCAGCCCGAAGACTCCCCAGGATGGTGATGGCCAAAATGAGGGTTCATCTGTCAACAACTTGCTCTCATTCACTTCCCTCCTTCAGCTTTATTTAGCCCCCAAGGACCAGCCAGCACCTCACCACAAGTTTCCACTTTTCTAAAAGCCTTTTTAATTTAGCCTTTCGGTCAGTCCAGGGACGTCGTCAGCATCAGGCGTTCGGGGCTTTAGCCTGAAATGTTTTGACTAACCCCAAATCTTTCTCAGAAATAAAAAATAAAAAATAAAAGATCTATAATTACTTAATATAAATTCAATTCCAAACCACACCCAATCCTTGCCGCTGCCTGTGTGTGGATAGAGAGACCGAGGGAGTGGGCGGGGCTGGGTAACGTTTTCTTGTATACGAGGAGAGTCAGTCCATCTGCAGCTTTCTTTTGGCATGGACACATGGCGTGCAATGCCGCTTCTACTGTCGGGTTCTCACAGCAGCAGTAACACTACACCAAGTTTGTTTAGTACTTAATTTGTAAATCAGGAGATGCTGGAGCACAGAGAGGGTGCTGCTCTGCTGGGTCAGAGCGAGAGAAAGAGTCAGAAAAGGCATCAAAAACCCACAATGCCTGGAGCACATTGTGCAATGCTTGTGCTCTGTTAAATAAAAACACAGCCGTCAAACAATTCATTTTTTTAAATGTATCAGAACATTCACAAAAACCACTCAAACAGCAGGGGGAGACATGTAGAAACCGCCATGTAAGGTTTGCAGCACTCTCATGGACTGTCCCCTTCATTTGCCGCTGTCTGTGGAATGGGGTTGATTGGGGTGGAATTAGGGCAGAAAGTTGTATTTACAACCACAAAAAATCAGTTTAAGAAAATAAAGTAATTGACATGTTATATCCATCTGTCTATTGATAGAAGTATTGCACCTACACAAGAATTCATTTCACCATTTCACAGCACAAACACCCACTTGCTTAACTGTTGGGATTACAGTAATCATACACCAAAATTAGCAAGAAAGCGATTCTTGATTACTTGAATGGGAAATAAAACACAAAAACAAAGATGTATTTACAGATTTTAATAATGGCAAAGGAGATGCTGATCCAATTAAATAGTTGACAGTTCCATTCTGGGAGGTCCCAGACCCTGTTCCGGAACAAATTAAGCCATGGTGAAGGCAGCAGAAGAAGGACCCAAATGCAGGCAGTATTGTGGGAGAAATGTTGTGGGGAAAATCCCCTGGCCGGACCAGGCTCGTCGATCCTCCAGGCCTTGTCCTCCACAGCAGTCACGTATCTTACTATATACTTCAATGATATTAAATAAAACAAAGGAGTCCCAGAAATTCTAAGTGAATAAGAGTTCACTGTAAGTTCAAGACACAACAGGTAAGCTCAGTGAGTTGGTTCATGAAGCAACTGAAAACATACAGCCAAAACCTCTTCTTTTATACCTTTCTGAGTGTTCCCCCTCCCTTTGGGCTTGAGATAACACCTCCTATTTGTCACAACCCTGTCCGTGTGCCTGTGTTTCTCGTTTGTTCGGAGTCTTGTGTGTTCTGTTTTGGTTCTCTTTTGTCATGCCCTTGGTGGTTTCCTCAGTGTGTTCAGTGTTTTCCCTCCCTGGTGTGGTTCCGTCCTTATTTGGTCATGTTTCCTGTCTCGTTAGTCAATGTTAGGTAAATCTCTGTCCTAGTAGCTGTGTGATTCAATTTCATGTTAGTCTCAGTGTTTCCCCAGGTCTAGTTAGTGTGTTGAGTTACTGGTGTCGTGTTCTCCCCATTTTTGCTGTTTCCTTGCACCTTGGATATTCCACTGTTTATGTACGTGCTCCAGCTGTGATGTCTGCAATAAATCCCGTGCTACGTACTGGCTGTCTGCGCTTGGGTCTGTCCACTCCACCATCCACACCCGGTCGTGACACTATTGACCTTGAACATGTGTCCATACCATACACCAATATTTTCTATGTCTGTACTTTCCCCTCATATTTCTGACCATTCATGTCTGCCTTTGTACTCTTTTATGACATCATCTCTCCAGCTATCCTTATCTTCTTTAGCGGACACCATTGTTTCTTAGGCCGCAGGATTTTTGAGAAAATAAATAACACATACGGTGGCCCTTTATTTATGACCATTTGCTGTCATTCCCATCCCTGTTCGCTGCTGTCGGCACACTACTAAGCATGCATGTCCAAGTGTTTTTTCATGACTGTTTATACTGGTGTCATTCCTAACTCCTTCAGTGGTGCCTGAGTGTCCACAGTGGGCCCCATATGTGCATATCAACATCAGTGACTTTATCTATGTACAGTAGTGTGTTTTAATGTGCTCTATTTAGTAATACTCATAGTGCTTGATTACATATGTCGACAGAAAAAAAGTTACAAGAAAATATCCCACCGAAAAGAGGCTTTATTAAAGAGTAAACCAAAAAGCAAAGCCCAAAACACCAACTTAAACACCGGGAGTCCGGGTAGGAGGAACACAGGAACCCGGCAGGGAAAGCCACACAGCAACAACGAACCAACACACAACAAAGGAACTGAACCAGGCTAAGTAGACGTGACACTAATGAGGGAACACAGGACAGGTGAACACTGGGAGCAGGTGAAACCAATCAACAATCAGGGACACACAAGGGCAGGAACAGACAGGAAGATGACTCAAGCACAGGAGAAACAAGGCTGTAGACCGCAAGACCAGAAGTACACACAGGACGAGTAACAGAAAACAAGAAACAAACACTCATACAGGCATAGATGGCAAGAGTTAAAGGAGATGGTAACACAATTTGGAGAAAGGCGAGACGGTCAAAACTACTGATATTGCCTAAATGATTGTACAAATAATGTGTTTCAATTCAATCTACTGTCATCAGGCTGCTGTCTATTTTATTTGCACATACATTATAACAGTCAAACAAAAAAGTAAAGCAGCAATTTAACACGGGTGCCATAGGTTTGAGAATCCACATTACTACAAAAAATGTATTTTTAAATGAAATGTAATGTTTACAGTAGTCATACAATGCAGTAAAATGTTTCAATCAGAGCATCAGGCACAGATGGTCTGGACTTCACCCCAGACCTTGTCAACTCCTAGAAAGCCGCTTTGGTCAGTCCCCTCTGCCTTTTTCTGCTATGGCAGTACATTTCCTGAATGCTCTACTGAGATCAGTTCTATTGATTATGTGTCATGCACCTTAACCATAAGAAGAAAAAGGAAAAAGGAGTCATTTTCCATGCAGTCTGGTTATTTGTGGATATGTGGAATTTTGAATCAAGCTGCAGAGCAGGAGATTTGATGAAGGACTGGTGTGGTGTCAGGATCCAGTGGTTGGAAAATGCCAGCAGGGCAATGACAGCATGTGGCATTTTGGCAGCCAGGAATCAGTAGTGGTAAAATGTCCTAATGACTGGAAAACAAAACCCTGGAAAATTGCACAGTGACTGGGAAGAACACAGTGAACTGAATGAAGGATGGTGGAGAAATTAAATCTCTGGAAGAGGGAAGACCCTGGAAATCCCCTATAAAAAAAACATCAGTAATAGAACTAAAGGAAAACGTGAGTGACATAGGTGTCTTCATCTCAGTCACAGGTCACTGAAATGACGAAATGATGAAATTTTATGTCCGATAAGCGGCACTTTTAATTTAAAAAAAGTATGCTTTGTTCAACACTTACTACTGCATTTTTTAGAATCACCACTAACTGTATTATTAACATCTCCATTCTTCAGCTCCTGTCTGTAAAGAGGTGCAGGTAAAGCAACCTGGCCAATGCAAACACACATGTTTTTAAACTTGGTTGTTATTCTCTAAATTGGATAAGAGGGTTTGATTGCTCTAAACTTTCAGAGACACTGATATACTTGCAAATGACATTTGCTTCATGCTTCTGATGTGAATGCTCTGCCAAGCAATTTTATTTTAGGAAATGGAAATTACAATGCATATAGATCTCTATATGTATATCTACATATATCCATATATCATATATCTGTCCATATATAGGTATAGCAAATGAAACCGAGTTAAAATAGAATTACTACAGGTCATCCAGTTCTGATCTCTGCTAAAGGAATGTAGAAGAGGATGGGGCTAACAGACACATCTGCACGCTAAGGGTCATTATATCTGACAGAGTGGCATTTCAACTTAAATCTTCTTTCAGGACAAACAATGATCTTTTTGATATTGATATCTTATGATATTCACATGTACGGTTTCATTAGTCAAACAAAGACAGACATGCCATCTTTATCTTTATCTGGATTAGTGAAAAGGTGTAACCAGTTCTTGTTATTTGGCGTTTATTGTTCTGCATCAAACATGACAAAACATCAGTACTTTTCAGAGGGTTAATTAATCATAGAATGTTAATTAATACACATTTAATTTTACATAGCAATGTCAGTTTCCTTGTTCTTTGTGTTATGAGTGTGACGTGGTGTGATTTCAAGCCACATCCTGTAATGTGGGAGTATTAGACTGGTATTAAACTGGTTCCAGGCCTGTCATAAATTGAGCAATTGTCACCCAACTTGGGGAAAGTTACATCCTTGAGTCCAAACAGAGTCTGTTTCAAGGCACAGAGGCCATGTGGGCAATACTTCTGAGAAGGTTAATTATTTTGTCAATGAACGATAGAATTATTCATCATCAGGCTCCTTATCACACACACTCACAAGTTATTTTTACCCTTTGGGTTTCATGAGATGAGACCAGCGTATTGAAGCCACAGGGTGTTCCATCACCTGAGCGTGTTGTAGCCAGCTGTGTTACTAATTCATTTGTTAAACAGACCGGACCTAGGTTGTGTCCCATGACAATTATGAACATATCCACAGCCTCAAATGATGAGACATAAATGATCGGAAATTGTTACGTGCAAGTAAACATACACGTTGACAAGTGCTGTACTATTAGCCTAGAATTTATTTCAAGGAAAAAAAATGTACCACCAAAAATATAGGCAATGAATACAGTCAATAGCATTATAGCAGTTGAGACAGTGCAGGTCTGTGGGCACTCAGCCCAGAGATGGGAGGACTGGTCAACTCTGAACGCAGACTGTATGGACACTGTGTTTTCATGTGCAATAAGGAAAATATGTGCAATCTCCTGGCAACTCCTAATCACACAAGTCAAATCAAATCTGAGAAAAAGAAATACAGCACAAGGGATTCAGATAAAAAAAATGAAATGCTGACCAGAAAATACAGGAGAATATAATCAGAAGGGGAAAGTGAGCAGAAGGTAGCTGTGAAACCAACATACCACTATCAGTTAAATGCATTATGTATCTGTAATCTGTCCATTGAGAAAAAGAAACTGCAGTATTTTTAAACCTGGACCCTGTTTTTACAAATGTTGGGGTTATAAATATCAGGAAGATAAAGAGTGGATGATGTAAATGACCGAGGCATATAGATAGTCTCCCTGATTGAACTTGAGCTTCAGTTTGTTTTAATCAGAAAAAACACCTCCAACATCATTCAAACAGTGTAGCTCAGTGAATGAAACAATACAAGGGCAAGTAGACAATAAAAGCTACACAAAAGGTGATAAAAAAACCCCACAAACATTATTTTAAAAGTGTTTTGTTTAACTACATCTTTTATAAAAAAAATACACTGCACATCATTGCTCAATAAAACTAGTGCAACACGTTGGTTGAACCGCTTCGCAATTACGGATCCTAATGAACTTAAGAGGAGGTAACATTTGCTGATAAGTGACTACTGTGGCCACAATTAATGGGGATGAATATGTTTCTGGATAATGATAAATAATCACAGGCTAGTAGCACAAATAGAGAAGAGTCAGTAAGTCAGTAAACAGTAATAGTTATCAAAGAGTAATAGTTATGTAAAATCTGCTAACATTAGCCACCATAGGCTAGTGGTCACTGAATAAGTAAGACTATGGCAGTAAACAGCGTAGTAGTAAAGAAGCATGTTCATTTCAGCAGTGTTAATGTTATTGCTTAAGACTTCAACGTTGTACTTATAAAAGGAAGAATGTATTTGTTTCTTTTTTCTAAAATCATATACTCAGTAAATAGTAAAGTAAAAAATTTATGCTTAAAGCTATTTTTTTAGCATTCTCTCCTTGCCACTACTATACACTCACTGTTTATTTCTATGGCCATAATAGACCCAAATATCCAGCTGTTATTTTCTGCCAAGCCCTGTTGGTGCTACTATTTATTTTTCTGTCACCTTCTCACTTGGTCAACCTCCTGCATCCTAACCTACTGTCTCCTGCACTGTTGACAACAATGACCCAGGCACACAGGAAGAGAAGTAACTGATGAAAAAACGTGATTGACCTACTTTTTATTCCTTTTGTTAAAGTCAAGTCTTTTTATCCAACATTAACATATGGATCATCAAAGCCTTGTGTTTATCATAGTAAATAAGGCCATTAACCAGTTTAATTCAGCACAGTTTTTGTTACCAAAATTAACACTTGTTCAGTATAAACTATGTCTCAGTATTTGAGTGTTCCAGCTAAGAAGTCACTTTGTGTTTGCGCACATTAATTTCTTGGTCTAGGCAGCCACAGATAGTCAAAGTGGATGTCAGTCCAACAACTAAAGCTCTAAATGGGTAAAACAGCTGTCAGTCAGGGACCCCCGCCAGTTTAGGGGCTTGTGGTTTCCTGTGTTTCATCATCCAGTCTCATTCAGCCATAATCTGCAGAATCTGAACAACTTCCTAAGCACAAGAAAATTCCTTGGCCCAAGATCCCATTTTCCACTCGCACACCAAGGTATTAGACTTACAAAAGTTACCATCGCATTATTACACACAATTAACCAGGACTGAACAAATAAACAACTAAATTACTTTAGACTGTTGTCTCTCAGTTTCTATGGCAAATTGTATTTGGAATAATTTTTCTCTTCCACAAAAAGACAATGCGATCCACGATCTGCCTTAGAAGATTTCAACATCACTGATCTTCTAGTTATGCTAATTATTTAAATAAACATGTAGCAGTTGTAGATTTTTCCCAGATGGCAGTTTTTAATATTTCCCAGATGAACAGAATGTTCATGATGTTGGGAAACATCCCAAAGTGTCTATAATAACCAAAGTTAGAAGAATCCCACCTCTGCGTGCACTGTATATCAACACCTGTGCAGTGCTGTAAATCTTACTAAACCATTTAGTTGGAAAAGCAAAGCAGGCGCTCAAGGCAGTCGTATGTGGAAATGTGTGTGCATTCGGTTGGCTGTGTTGATCTTGGCCAGATGCATCCCTCAGCAGACAGCTTCATATCCTACTCGCAGTGAAAAGACAAACCTGCATCATCATTCATTATCGTATCCTGATAAACTTGTGTAATTGGGGCCTGTGTGTCCTGCAAATAGGGATTCCCTTCATCTGCCGTTACATCTTGGATGTCAGGACATCCTCTTAAACTAAAGTGAAAAGTTGGTTAGATCCTTCAGATGAAGACTAGTTATGCTCCTGTTATATTTCTGCCTGAATGATGATCGTATCCTGATAAACTTGTGTAATTGAGATGAGATTTAAAACACTTTCATTTACGCTTAGCCACGTATGCATCTCTGTTAGTCGGATTACAAACCCGGCTACATGTAAATCAGTTAATTCAGCTGGAGCTTACAGGTGCTGATCCTAAGGAAAGACAGGATGGACATCTACAGTATCTGAAACATGACGCATCATTAATAACATGTTGTATAACCTTACACCAAAGTAAGTGTTAATCATCAGCCCATGCATTCATTCATTCATTCATTCATTCATTCATTCACCATACTGCTTATCCCGAAGGGTCGCAGGGGGGGGCTGGAGCCAATCCCAGCTAACATTGGGCGAGAGGCAGGGAAACACCCTGGACTGGTCGCCAGTCA
>JAVQJV010012774.1:0-15241 GCA_036024995.1 Gadopsis bispinosus | reverse complement strand
TTACTGGATCATGTGCTGTAGTTACTACACCATTTAAGGAAGATAAGAGATGTGAGGTATTTCTGAAGCTTCTCCAGCAGAGCTTTATAAATGAATAACATGAGGTGGCTATTTGTTCTCGATTGTAAGGAAGGATGAGCACAGAAGTGGTCATTTGTGATAAAGCGTGGTGCACTAAGTGTTGATGTCTCCTTGCAAATCACTACCATATAACTGCATCTATGACTGTCTTTTGCTAAGTAAATTTTTCTTTTCTTTTCATAGTTACAGTTTTGTTTACAGCAAGGCAGTGATGTTAGTTCCTGTGTCTGACAACCTGCTGTGCTCAGTTGGTTTCGTCTAATATTCACTGTTGGTCGAACAAAAAGAATAGTTCAGCATTTTGGGGGAATGAGCTTATTTGCAAAAAGTTGGATGGGATGGAATCTCATATCTGTCCATTCAATATGAAGCTCCTGCCAGGAGAAGGTTATCTTAGATTAGCATAAAGACTGAATGCAGCTCAAACAGCTCGTTGGACTCTGTCCAAAGTTTAAAAAGATCTGCTCACCAGTGCCTCTAAAGCTCACTTATTGTGTCTTTGGCCCAGATGTGAGTCCTTTTAATATGGATCAGATACTTTTATTCATCTAAATAGTGCTTAAACATATATCTTACACATTGGAATAACAGCTGTATCCTACTTAATCTGACACACCGTATTTTTTTTTTTTTTTTACAAGCTTCTTGATCCAAACACTGGAGGTCCTGATTCAAAACTATAAAGTTGATAAACTTAGCTTATGAATATGAATAAATAAGAAATTGATGTGCAGCAATCTGCTAGAGAGAAAAAAAACCACATGTTTCACTCCCATATGGAGCAAAATGCTGGCAGTTTAGATCTTGGCTGCCTTTAGGGAGAGCAGTGAGCTGCAACACAAGCAGGCTGAGGTGGCCAGTAGAGTACAATAAGGAAAATAAGAACAGATTTTGATCTATTTTATTTGAGCAGAAACTGATCCATTAAAAAATGCCCGGATCGGCCCAGATACTCGTCCTCAGGATTGGCTCGTGACATCCCTAGTTAAAAGGAGTTGTGGTTTATGGGGGGTTACATGTCGGACTATAGAGGCCGGCAGGAATGACGTATTTTTGTAGGAAAACCAAAGTTAACATCGCCCTGGTTCCCTCCACAACAATGGGATTTTTCTATTGGATTTTGGAATATTGCAGAAAATAAGCTTCGTGGCAAACAAAGTTTGATATGTACACTTTTTGTTCAGCGAGGTAATATTTACAAATGAACACCACTTTTATGATTTTAGAAGCATAAATGAAATAGAGTTATAATAGTTTGCAAGAGCGTGAGTATAAACACAATGAGGCTGTAATGGTGGACGATTGAGTGGATGAGTTTCTGTGTTCGGCGTGATGACGGTTAATGTCCCCGACAACCTCTGTAGTCTCATTTAGCCGCTTGTTTGCAACCATCTTTTTATAGACACAAAAGCTTCAAAATTCACCAACTCAACTGATGCTAAGCTGATAGTCTCCTGGTTGTAACTATTATTCAACAGATAGATGTGAAAGTGGTATTGATCTTCTCATCAATAGGCCGTGAGTATGTGCAGTATCAAGTATCAAACCTTTCCTTTAAGATATGTCTCTGCTTCTTCCTGACATTTGTTGCAGCATTTTCCATTGTTACATCCACTTGGATTGATTTTCGATAACTAAAAGTCTAAAACGGGTGTCGACTACTGTTGCCATTGTTATAGAATTTCTGTGGAGTCTGTTATTGTAAGTATGTGCTTTTACTGTACATGCATGCAAAACCCAAACTACAATATAAACTACTGACTCCCACAAATCTATAAATGTTCTCAGATCTTTCAGTCTGTTTCTTCCCCTCTGTCTCCAGTTTTTCAGTGCACGACCAAACACACTTGCACGGATGGTTGAAGAATGCACAGGTCAATCAATTGCAGTGGTTCGACACGGTGGCTGGAACCTAATATTAGATATTTTAGTGATGACATTTTATGCGCGCAACCGAGAGGAATGTGACTGAATCAGGTGACAACTGACCCGTCTCAAGATGGGAGTCGTGCAGACTGTGTAAACATGAAAATGTAACTGTAACATTGGAAAGCTCTTGTTGCTTGAGTGAGACACTTTCCATTACTGTATTCTGTCACCACGCAGAGCAACGCTTGATGCCAGGCACATTGTTTCCCTTGCTATAACACACGCAACGATGAACCAGTAAGAACCCAGCAAATGCCAACACAGATGCAACAGCAGGGAAAAATAGAGGTGGGGTCATGAATTTCTTATGCATGTGTTTTATTTATATTGTGGCAACCCAGGGGACTTAGAGGCAAGATTCACCACAAAGAAGGAGGCTCAGTGATAGTTGATGAAAACATAAAGTGTCCTTTAAAAAATAATTTCAAGGTTTCCTGCCGTCCAGGGTCTTTGTCTCTGTGGCCTTCTTCAATGTGGGGATGTCCCGCCGCCGTCCTGAGGAGCAAAGCAGAGTATGGTGAGTTTTTGTAGTTACTGTCATTTTGAGTACAGTTGGCTTTTCCCTGGGCAACATTCCACTTGACAGCTTCTGGGCGAAAAGCCTCCTCAGTGTGTCCTCACTTACTTCTTTGTCCAAACTCCCTCTCTTGTTGCCTTGATGAGTAGCTGCCTCCCCAGATTACCTGATGGCTTGTAGGTGTGACCAGTGCTGCAATACCTGTACTGGATAGAGCCCTCCCTCCCCAACCTAGACTTAAGTTAGGGGACTCGCCTCCTGTGCTGGAGTAGCCTGGCTGTTTTCCCTGGTTTGCCCCGATAGATAGATCGATAGATCGGGGATGTAGGTGGCACCTCACTGCATTAACACTGTAGTGTATGTAAAGGAATTCACTTTATGAGCACTAAGAATTCTATCCAGGACTTCCTGTAGAACCTGTTACAATTTGAAAATATCATTGAATGCCAATGAAATAAATGTTATCAAAACTTCTCTGATGCCTCTGATCCATAAAGTCAATTAGACTTCAATCCTTCTCTGTTCTGCTTGCATTTAGAGCAGCATGCCGACAAAGTATTCCACGTTGACTCAGTCAGAGGGGGTTCACCAACCGTGATTAGGTGAAAAATCTGCTTTCGCTGTTAAGTGCATTTATTTTGACAACAATGTAACCATACTCTTATGGGCATATTTTCTTCCAAACAAAAGCAGCTTCTTTGCTTATGTCCTTTTAATTACCTCTGCAATAACTAGATCTATTTAAAGGATGGATGTCTCGATCAAGTTTCTTTGGTCCTGATCCCGATCCGAGTGCCTTAGAATTGAGTGTCTGTCATTACAGAGTCCAGTCTGATAATTATATTTACCGACATGCTGATTAAATATGTATCTAGCACATTGAAATAATAGGTGTAAACATTTTGCACACTTTAGTTTGCACAAGCTACCAAGAAATACTGAACATTTTGATCCAATGCTATGAAGTTTATCAGCTTAAATTATTAGTATTATTATGGTTATTATTATATGATATGAATGAAGGTTTAAGTGGGGGATTGTGATTCCTGAAACTGACATGACGGGATCAGCTAGAGAGAAGAAGTATCACTCTGTTTGAGTTGTGACAACTTGGAAAAGCACTCCAGTCTGATTGCACAGTAGTGTTAGAGTGGAGGTTCTTCCCTCACAAATTATCACACTTTATCAGACAAGAAACATGTTTCATTTTGGCATTAACATTATTAGCGACAGCTGATATGACCTGCTGCCGTTTGTCATTCTAACCTGTGAAAGCAATGGTCAGCGCCGGCTACAAATAAGAAGCTGATACCTGAATGTTTTGTACAATGCTTTTTGCTGATGAGGAAGAATGTTAGTCAGATTATCGCATTTAAGAGTAAAATTATTTTGTCGTGCTGTCAGGACTCGGAGACACAACACATTCATATTCACACACATTTTCACTTGCATGCGAGCGACATGCTGCACTGTTGAGGCTGGCTGTGGTAAAGGAGAGCAGCACCACAGCACTAGCAGGCTGAGGTGGACTTATACCGTACATTACGGTAAAGAGAGGATGAGATTTTGATGTCTTATTTTAGCTGATGTTGATCCGTTAAGGGTCAGCCTTAGGGTCAGACCTGATTCCAATAATCAGAATTGACTTAATTTAACAGATTTATTCCATCATATTGTTGCAAACTAATCTTCAGTTCACCCAAATCAACCAATCAGTATTGTTGACATGATATTGCATGCTCTGGTTTGAAGATATCTTTCACTGAGTTGATTTCTGCCTCCTACCCGTTACAATGGAGTTTCATTGCATTTATGGTGTAAACAGCAATCAAATTTGAAGAAACGGCAGCGTTGTGTCCTTCCAGAGTTTTAATTAGTTCAAACTGGGAATATTTTCTTCTGAAAGAAATGAAAACTGTCCACAGTGAGGTGTATACATTATCCTCAGTTTGACACCCATTGTAGAGAGACAGGAGTCTCGGAGGTGGATATCATAAGCCTGTGTGGCTCCATACCACTGTGAGTAAGAGAGAAAATACTGTATGTTTTTAGGTGAACTGACTCTGAGTTTTGGTTATTTCATGAGGAATTAGGAGTCTTCCTCAAAAGAGCATGTATTCACACCTGCTCTTTTGATATCTACTGATTATCTCAGTCAGTGTCTGTCAGCATGAACAACTGCACCAGTACATGAATCAAGAAAATGAAGGCTTACTGTGTAGTTCAGGTCATTTCCTTTTTAGATGCCAACAAAGATGCCTTAGAAACCAGTATGTGATCTTTACCTACAGCCATGGGATATAGAACAATGGGTTATACCATCTTCAGAAAGTACTTGGTTGTGTTCCAGAATCTCTTTGGAAATAGTTTGTGTTGTAGAAATAACATACTGCAGGATCATCCTTTAGTACACCCCCTCATTTTGAAATGAAGGCTAATTATCCTGCAAAACTGCATTTGCAGTAACCATGTAATTGCAGTGTTTTTGCAGTTTACTGATGCCAGGCGTGGCCAGATGTGTAGAATATCTGACCCAGCATTTGCCTGGACATCCCTTCTCTTCATGACTCATCATCACATGGATCTGTGATGCACTGTTCCACTTTTTAAATTCACTAATTGCATCCTTCAGCCTTCAACCAAGCAGGATACTATATTCATTAGCATTGATTTGTATGGAAAAATAAACTAAACACGTTGTAAAGATTTTGATTAGTGACCCTGCAGGCCTCGTCAGGGACTTCACTTGTTCTTGAACCTCTTATTAACCACAGTGGAAGAACAACTGGGTACTGGCACTTCTTTGATGCATAATGTATTAAAGACAGAGCAACTGTTAGGAAGTTAGCAGGAGCCTTCTTGTCCACCTTTCATGTACTTTAAAATTTTTCATTAATGGCATTTAATTGACACTCTTATCTGGATCGAGTGTGAGCTGCTGGGGGTTCAGTTAATAAGGTTGCTGTGACCTTTTTATGCTGATTCAGTAGGGAATTTGAACAAGTGATCTTTAAACTTTATGCCACTATACTGCCTAATGAGATTGGGCTGAAAACAAGTGTTGCATAAAGAGTGCAATTTGCTCTTGTTTTGTGTCTAATTGCAATTACCCATGTGGTAAAGTAGACCATAAATGGTGGCTTTGCTCCAAGATTGCAGTAGCCAGGACAATGGCAGAGAGGAGGAGAAAGTGAAACTTTCAGACTGCGAGCTACAATCAAAAAGTGATATTCTGCTTCATAATATCCGCTTGTGAGCACATCTGGGCCTGGCATGCCGATGCCTTCACCTAGCTACAATCACTGCTGCCATGATCACCAAAAAGACTGACACCCCTTACATGGATGAAAACAAACAAATGAATAAATGTGCTTCAGCTACCACAAACTCTGGGAAGACGCTAATGATATGTTTGTGAATTGGACGTTTTTGCAATGAGGCTCATTTGCATAGTGTGATGGCAAAATGTAACCGTATAATCTGTTTAACAATAGAAAAGGCCATTTTGCACCAAATGCCTGCATTTGTTCATTTATTCACAAATATATAATATTATTCAATATGTCAACATGTTAAACAATAAATTCTTAATCTGAAACTGCCAATGTTTGGGGAAAGTAGCTCATGGAGAATAACGTGTGCAAACTTACTTTAGATTCAGTTGGAGATTTGATGAGTGGAAGAGAGGAAGGTATAAAATGTAAATGGAATGACTTTTGTTATTTTCATGAGTCAGCTAACGACAACTTGTATATCTGTGTCAGTCTCATTCCTTCTTTTCAGCAGTTTTTGGTGAAATGTTTAATGAATGTTCCAAGTTAGCTAGATAGGTAGGAGGAGGAAGTCCCCATTCTAACCCCTACGAAGCTCTGATTGGTCAGCTGTTTCTTTAAGAAAGCTGTCGCTGTGCATGACAGCTGATCTATTTGAATTGCTAGGATGTGGGTGGCAATTCAGAGGTTTGGAGTCAGTCTAATTGAACCAAAACTGCAGCAAAACTAAGGTTATTCAAAATGTTCCTCTTTGCTAAAATATAGGAGTCTATCAAGAATGTTGCAGGGCTTAATGTGAGACTTCCACATCATTTGTAACACACTATGCCTGACTGCCATTGCTGTAATATATATGCTCATCATGGGCTCGACTTTAGCCTCTACCTGTATACTCTATGCGGATATAGTAAAACTACATTTAGTTGCTTTGTAGAATCTGAGGAAGTTTCTTTTTACCTTCAAAAAACTACAGAGCCACATAGAGACCACCTGTCTTTTTCATTTAAATCACATGAATTGTTGCCCTTCAGCAGTGACCACTATCTTTACTTCTTTCCCACTTTGTCTATGTTGAAAGCAGCAGACTCATAATTTATTATTTGCCACCTCACGCCATTGTACATCTTTGCTGATTAGCCTCGGCCCTCATCTGGCAAAGACACCCAGCAAGGCAATTTGTCCTGACCCCAGGTCTGCAGCCATATTTGCCCAGCACAGCATGTTCGGCTGAGCACCATATGTGACAGGATTTTTGTAATGGTGGCCACAAAGCCCTCGTGAGCCATCTCTGAACTCTATTTATAAGGCAGGGATTGTTGGCATCACAGGGTGAAGGGATGGAGGCAATTTGTCCTGTTTCCGTTCACTCATTCCATTCCACTTTTTCCACACTGGAAAAACGTGGACAGCAGCCACCTCTTCTGAACAGCCGGTCCAACCTAAAGCCTAGGGATCAAAGGGGTCCAAAGTGGCAGCTTTGCACTCAACTTTCAAGTCCAAGAACACCTCTCTCCTGAGGCGCCGTTGCAGAGCCAAAGTGGGACTCAAACAAGAACCGTTCCACCAACAGAGTCTCGAGAGCTTTGTTTTTTATTCTAATATACCGCAGAGCTTGGGCAGTATTGGCTACATGTTTCCTTACTGCTTAAAAGTGGCCCACTTGTGTATTAGAACTGACTAGTTCAATATGTGCTCTGTCCCCCTGAAGTGCGTCAAAGCTGTAGGAATCGTTGTACAGCTTCCACAGCTAATGTGCACTGATTTTCCAATGAAACGTGAGTAATGATGACATTATCACCTATCAGTCACAGTGACGCTGTGGCTCAGACTGTGGTTTCCACAGCTCTGTGTATTGTGGAATGGTTGAACCTTTCACTCTTTTATAGTGCTGGAAACACCTGCCACATCAAGACTATATTTTCCCCATCAATATGTGAGCTGTTGATTTTAAAAGTTGGCCAGCAAGGTATTACAAACACATAGGAAATGTGTGCTTTATAGCACTGTGCAGGGTTTTTTAAATGGTGAAACCTGGGAACAACAAAACGCGTTTCTTAAGGTGTACTGTACTGACTTTTTCTGAGAATTACGTTTGTTGGGTGTGTCTTGAAAGCACATTAACGTTTAAGACACTGATCAAATCAAGAATTGGAAAAACATAGGATACACAGTTAGCTATGTGGCTTTAAAATGCAGACTTTTTGTTCTCTAAATTACAGTATCTCTTTAGTAAAAACGTTAAACTAAACTACACCAAATTTGCATTTGAAGATCAGCTCACTAGTCTTGGTTAGTACTACCTGTGAAACCAGTTGTATAATGTCTTCTGCGGCTCTGGGTGAACTTTGGAGAAAGTCAGAAAAAATAAGTGTGGAGATGTCACCCAGGCTACATTAGTTTGTAGTGAGGTGGAGCATTTAGCAGCTAAAGAGCCTTTCCTTAAGGAGTGGGTATAGAGCTTAAAGAGAGTGAATATTGGACATTCATCTGGTCGCTGGAAACGTGACTACAAATGAATGTTGCTCTGTCTGTTGGATGTGAAAATAGGACACGATAGGACACTTTGTCATATAAACTTTATAAGTGATATGTCAGTGCTGAGTTTCCAGCTTGTTGCAGTGCTCTGAGCCCTCTGAGTGTTTATCCAGGGAATGTTGAGTGAGCTCAAAACAAACAGAACAGGATGGAAATCAGCTACAAGACGGGTTGGGGTTGGATATTACAAAAACCTGCTGCTGAATGATCAAACCTGATACATACAACATCATGTCCCGTGTTTTGGGAACCGATGTAGAATCAAATGAAGCAAATTAAAGGAAAGCTCCTGTATTTTGTAAGCTGGGCTCTATTTTTTTTAATTTATTTTTTTTTTACAAATTTTGGGGTCTAAATGAATGATAGTTACCAAACCTTTTGGTATTGGTCCAGTAGATCGCCTCCACCGGCAACCATGAAGGGGCTGAAATGGCTGCAACGTAATCCTTGTGGGAACTGCACCCGTGAAATAACCGTCCACTAAAAGTGCCGCTGACAGGCTCAGACTGTTATTCTAAGTGTCTGACAACATTATGGAAAGGATCCATACAGAGACTTTACTTAAAATCTTCCTGCAACATCTCAACATCTTGCAAGATTTCAGTCTCTTCCTTCCTCCAAAATTACCACACTATCCCTTTAATGACATCATCTGAAGTGGAAGAGATTAAACACATTGTGTCAGTTTTAACGTATATACAGTAGTGTTATAGGAGCAGAGATGTTTATGCCTCGTATAGCTCAGTAGGTAGGCTGGCTCTACCCAACACTGTCCAATTCTTTTTCCATTCCTCCCATAAGGAAAGAAATGCTATCGTGGCACAGTAAGGTGCTTTGGATAAAGGCATCCACCACATGGCACATGGCTGTATGTGGCCAGTCCTTGATGATCAGTCTTGCTGCAGGCCTCATTTTATTTGGCAGCTCATTAATACGAGAAAAAAGTCCATCGTCAAATCAAGGGCCACATGGAAGGCATCATCATCCACCTCCTGCCTTGGTTTATTATCTGTCTGACTGTAACCTTGAGGTCCATGTGGAATGCAACAGGTTTTGCATTCAAGTAGATTTTCACACTTGGCAGAGGGAAAGGTGTGTGTGAATTTACTCTGAGTCATGAAATGGTAATGATGTGTGTCTGTCAAAGAGGGGGAGAGCTTGGTGCTCCAAAGCCCTAAAGTAAGCTTTTTGTAAGTCAGGAGGTTGCTATGAAACAGTGATGTAATTGCTACCGTGAGTAATTTGCAAAGAGAATGACTTCATCTCTACCTTTTTGGATTGGATTGTGAGAGTTGGCTTGTAACTCTGATGGCACAGAGAGAAAAACACTGCATGGGTGTCTTTTTAAGCTTAGCCTAGCCTGAAGATTGGAAGAAAGAGGACAAACCTTTACTGGCTGTATCCCAAGGTGAAAAATGGTCCTGAAGCCTCCACTGGTTACCTGGCAACCTTACGTTAATGCCAGGAAGATACTGCATTCGGACAAGAAATACTACATCACGTAAACCCAGATAAAACCACACACTTTTACACTTTGCCTTGTGTAGGGATTAAGCAAATGAAATATGCTGTAACTTGTTAATTAGTGAGCTTTAAAGGTGCTGTCAGGCAGGCAGAGCCAGGATTGCTTCCCCTCCCACACCTCCAGTCTTCATTCTAAGGCAAACTAACAGTCTCCTGGCTGTAGCTTCCTATTTAGCTTACAGATATGATACCGGCAGAGGCCTCCGTATGAGTGAACACATATTTATTGACATGTGTATAATAAATATAATAAAGACAGCTGAAGATCTGGATGTGATGAGGAGTTGACATCAGACACTGAATGTGGTGAACTGGAGGTGAATGGGGTGGAGGAGGGTCGCAACGATTCCTACAATAATATCTGAGCTCAGAAAGCTACTTGCACTGAGCACAACATGAAATCAGATCAGTTACAATTCTTTTTGAGTGATTTCTTGTTAAAACAACCTTGGTTTGTTTGGCTGCGCTGTAAACAGACACAGCAGATACTATTCTCGTGTATTTCTGGTACATGTAATATTAAACTACATCTGTGTTTGCCACCAGCACTTGCAAGTGTCACCAAATCTACCGGGATTATAACTTCAAGGTTTGTCTTGCTGAAGGGCGCTTTGATGAAAGCACACATGACTGTGCGTGATTGTGTTGAACATGTGGTCCTCTGGTAGTAAGATGCTCTTCTAAACCATGAAGTCATCACAACACAAGGTCACTTCCTTTGCATAGCAACTGTGTTTACTTCATTTATAAGCAAATTAAAAACAGGAGCACAACATTTCAGGCAGACAACTCACATTTGAAATGTTTATTATAGCAGTAGAACGTAGTTAAGAATTTGGCCTCTAGGCTCCGACCTCATCACTCCCTGCAGATATGTTTACATAGAGATGTTGGGACGGGGTGAGCAAATATCTTAAACCTCCTAGTGGATGTTGGGGTGGTGGTGGGGCTGAAAGAAGAGGCAGCTGTGGCACTGACCAGCAGAGGGGGAGATGGGACATTTTGCAGCTTAAATAGGCAGCCAGATTGGGAGGGCGTGTTTGGTAGATGGTTGTGGTGTGTACAGTATTGCAGTGCAGCACGAGATGTCTGCCTGAAGTAGCTCGCAGGCGTCGCTTCATTTATACCTCGGTCTAGCTCAAGTAAAAACTCTTGATTTTTTTCTTCTAGGAAAGCACAATTGATTGTGTATAATAATGCAATTTAAATTCTCGGGTAATTATAATAAACTAAATAATACATGGTGCACATCTAAAGCATTTCATTTAGAATGTACCATTGTGGAAAGTGTTGTGTGGTGAATTTGTGTCTTCAAATCGTTAAGATTAATGATTGTGATTAATAACTGCTTAATTGTACAATTTCCAGTTGTATGATCATAATGATCATTTTAGCCACAATTGTTCGGCTTTAACGCTTCTTTCTGATGAAATTAAATGACTGGATGAGTGAGCTAGGGAGTGCAGTGCAGCCTGGTACTATCACCGTCTGCACACTGTGGAACTGCAGCGTACAGGACGACATCGCAGCAGCAGAGCTCGTTGCGTTGTCATGCTCCAGACATGTCATGGGATTATGAGTAATGGGAATCACTTAGCAATGATAGTGTGTGTGCTAGTGCCCCAGCAGCAAGCATTAACATTCTGTAATTGCATTAAGTGTGATCTGCATAACAAAAAAAGAGATTGGACTAATTTAGCATTCTTTATGCACTATTTTTATTCATTATGCTGTTTAGCCATTTTCAGTTCTTTCAGACTTTCTTTCATTCTATCAGTATTTGCAGCTGCAATCACCTAATTAAGAACATGTTAAAGCCACGTTACTTGTTGAATTATTTCTCACTATGCAGGATGTGTCATGTATTCGGGGATTGCTCAGCTCTGATCTAAAGAAGCAGCAGTGGTATGGTTTGTCTCTTACTTAATAACTGACAGACTTGTTTTGGGTCTCTCAGTGGACTTTCTGGGACGTTTTGTTTAAAAAACAAAAAACAAAAGTCTACTTAATTGCCACTGTCACACTTCCCCATAATTGACAAATCCACAGACTGTGGAAATTTCCCAAGTTCTTCCTGTCTGGCCTCATCAGCACCAATTTAGTGATCTGCCCCTAAAGTCATCCAGTAAAAAGTGAGCAGCTATATTACTAGCACCAATTGTTATATAACATCCATGCCAATCCAGAAGTGTGACGCATAGCGAGTTTGATTCAGGCTTTCTTTTCTGCATTTCATTCATTCTCTTACAGTTTTCTCAAGAACGTTTATAGTCCTTTGTGGATTTTACACTAAACATATTAGTAATGGCTGCAGCCATAGAGAAGCTTTTAATGGATTTCCCAGCATGCCTCTGCTGAGATTGGAGTCTTGTGTGTCATTGGTAAGGCACCACAGGAGCCTGAACACTGAAATCAAGACATCGTCTTTAAACTGTGACTCGTTTGACTCCTGGCGTGAGGTTTCAGGGAGACAGAAATGAGCTCTTCATTGATTTCTCCCTTATCTCTTATTTCTTTAGAAGTGCATTTTTAGATTTCTGACATATATGTATAGGAAATGCTTTTACCCTCATTCTCAGATTTTCTTACAAAAGCACAATTGGGATTAAACTGTATCAACCTGCACGCTTGCATTGCCACTGAAAATCCATACGGGCTTTGTGCCGATGGGAGGTTGGAGCAACAACAACGCACACAGACACAATAACCTCTCTGCCTTCTGGCTGGAGGTTTATACCTGCATGTGTGAGCATGTTTGTGTCTGTAAATGTCTGCGTGAGTGTGCATGGTTGTGTATGCTCTGAGTTTACTGGTAGATTATCTACACAATTGTATATGCAAGTGTGAGGAAATCTGCAAGTGCATGCACAGGTATGTCCCGTCCTCCTAGAGGGCTGAGAGGGCAGCCCTCCGAAGTGTGATAAGTTGCTTAAGACTGTGACTTTGAACAAGGGCGCCTCCCCTGCCGGTGAAGGAAGCTCATTCATCATAACACATGCTGTGCGACAGACAGACAGGCAGACAGACAGACAGACATGAGCTTACGAGGAAGACATGTCATGCCTGCAGTGAAGGGATCTGCCTATTTGTGGAGCTGGCATGTACATGTTGTCCCGGAGCTACTGGCCCCCACTGGAGAGCTGTCCTTAAAATGACACACATTTATCCACTCAACATGAGGACAATTGACTGGAGAATTAGGCCAGACACTATCAGATGCTGGCTGGAGCATTGCTAAGTTTAGATGCAAGTAAGATAATTGCTCTGTTCCTTAAACGCATCAGGAGCTAAAGCTTCTCCGTCATCTTGGAACCGGTTACATTTTGAGATTTGGTTTCCTTAGATTTTGCAGGAGATTAGATTTACACAGAGTTTGGATACTTTTTTCAAGGAAAGACATCTTTTCGGAGAAGGAAGAAACCCCATTTTTCCTAAGAAGCCATTAAAACAAGCCAGTCAAGCGTGGACAGCAAATTGAAGACGGGATGCAGAAATGTGACAGACCACTTTCAACATCCAAATGTCCTCCTTTGGAAAGCAAATGGTTTTGTCCTGTGTCTGTGAGGCTTTGGAAAACATACAGAAAAGCAACCGATTATTAAATCCGCCGGCTGAGACTCGGAGAACATTCTCTGATCCCGTTTCCTTCTGGAGATTGATGTGTGCAGATTGAGAGCACCGTTACCATGCCAAGGTTTACAGATTTTTTGCGGTAATGAAAAACATCTTCAGTATGGTTTTGCCCTTCATTATGCACTACTGAAGCCAATGACCAAGGCTGTAGGTTTCATTAAGAAATGTCAGCGCTCGTAATTAGGTTTTGGACACGCCTCTGTGCTGTACGACAGTACTTACCAAAAAGGTCATATGCAAAAGGCCAGGTACGAGCAATCAAATAAGAATTTGAGCTGAACCAAAAGCCTATTTTTCCTCTTATCTTAAACACTGTCCTTTTTGATGCTAAAACAGTTGGAGGGATGGAGGGAGGGGAGCTTGGACAGGAAAGATGGAGCAGAATCACCATGGTTACTGTCAATCTCTATAATACTTTTGTTCCTCTCTACCTTTAACTCTTTATTTCCCTCTTTCGTGCTGTCTGTCTCTCTCCACCCGTTTATCTGACTCTTTCTCCCCACGCTCGGTGGGTGTGACGTCTGGAGCTCATCAAGGGATGACAATGATTTATGCCACGACATGCTTCCGCTGACGGATAGCCGCATTACTGCCAGACGTGTCATGCAAGACAAACGGCAATGGATGCAGTTACAGGATAGGGTTTGGGTGTTGTGGGGTGTGGAGTGATGGGTTGTTGTCTATCAGAGTGGATGGGTTTGATGCTGGGGGTTTGAGGTTGTATCTGTGGTTGGGGTGTTGCAGCTGGGGCCTAAATATAGGGGCTAAATTTGGATGGAGACCTGGTATCTTTTCCACAGAGTACTGCCAGTTCGTCACTGGTTAGGCTTTTTAATATCAGTGATTAGATTAGAAAACAGCGGGGGAGATGTCACACCGCAGGCAGTCAGAATGTGTTGATGCAGTCATCAGAACATGTTGAAATAACCTGCTTAGATGGTTGCTCTAACCTTCTCCTTGTCACAAAGAGTTTGCATCACCGGAAATCCCCCCCCAAGGACAGCCTACTTTATATGATGGATGTGCACAATCAATCATCTGTTATCAAAATAATTAGTATTTTATCACCTGAAATGCAGTTCTATGCTAGAACCATCCAATTAGAGTGTGTTGTATGTAATTTAATGTTGTGTAGTACTGGCACAAACAACTGCAGCCAGATCAATTTCCTGTTTGAGTTTGGGAACTTAACACAGCCCAAATGTCCACTATCTGAATTAGAAGCAGTCTCTTGCACTGGATGTTTATCCCAAGGAGGTCATTAAACTGAATAAAAATAAGAACTTCTAAAATGTTCTGTTTTTTTGTGAATCTCCATTGATTACAGTGTGCAAAGATCAGAATTTTCTCCTTCCCTTGGCCACAGGGAGTTGAGCTACAGAGCAGCAAATTGGTAGTGAAGTTGGTGTCTTGCTCTTTGAGTTGTTGGCAGGGCTGCACTTTCACATGAAGGGTGCTAACTGTAATCTCCACGCCACGCTGCTGCCCTCCATTTTGACTTTAAAATCACAAGATGCTTCCCGCATGACACCACAGGCAGCTCTTCTGGTGCCGATCTCGACCTCTGACCCCCGAACACACGGTTCCTATCACACAGTTAGATGTTCATCTCCAATCCACCCATGAGGTCACCACTTGCAAGGTCAGATGTGTGAAATGTGAGTGTAAAGGGCTGGGGGGGGGGGGGGGGGGGGGGGGGGGGGGGGGGGGGGGGGGGGGGGGGGGGGGGGGGGGGGGGGGGGGGGGGTGG
>JAVQJV010012766.1:0-10565 GCA_036024995.1 Gadopsis bispinosus | reverse complement strand
ATTGTTGGGTCTGTAGATATAGAGTTGGCTTGAACTGGCTCTATATTTACAAGTGCTATGAGATAACTTTGTTATGATATAGCGCTATATAAATAAATTTGATTTGATTTGATTTGATTTTGATAGATGGTGTGTGTGTTAATGAGTCCTCTGGTTACCTGGTGATGCGTTCAATGACAGTTTCTGTGTACATTAGCAGGACTGAAGCTGCCGCCCCGTCACACACACCCAAATATATACTGTGTGTGTGCCGTCGTGGCTCAGAGGGTCGAGTCAGCAGATTAAAATGCCACAGAAGAAGAAGAGAACCATGACTGTCAGCAGCAGGACTCAGAGTGACGACGGTCAAAAGTCTGGATCAAACAGCATCTCAGTTTGCTGGTCCTGGCTGGACCTGGTTCAGCCGGTGATCAGATCTTTGTCAGGTCTTTCTATCATTTCTTTCTGTTATTATTTGCTGTGAAAACGTACGTACAGATTTTTAGACTTTTATGAGAATGATCCACCAGCTGTTGCTGCTGACCTATTACACATTTCTTGCTGCTTCATTGTGGAATTATTCCAGACTTGCTGTTGACTTGTGTGTGTGTGTGTGTGTGTGTGTGTGTGCGGAGCAGCAGAGTGTGACCTATGAACGCCTCGCTCTGCTGTATCGCTGCAGCGACCAGATGGTGCTGCTTGGAGAGCATTGCCCAGGTTGACCCGTGGGCCTGTTGGGGGCGCCGACCTGAGAGAGACCACATTCATCAGACTCTGTGATCTGATCCAGCATGTGATCCATGTCTGAAACTGGTCCTCAGAAAGATGTTAGTACCAGCTCACACACACACACAGTACCCCTGCATGGTACTGAGTCCAGGTACACCTGGACGTCCACCTGACAGGGGCGGCTGCCGGCGGGAGCTCAGCTTCAGTTGTCTTCACAAAGACAAATAAGATGTAGATATATTCATGTTTACATTGTTGGAGTTTGGATGGCGTGCAGAAAAGGAGGACGGAGGAGATGACTGGATTTCTCCTCCTGCAGTTTGTGTCGCCGCCGATCTTCAAACCTCCACAAGGAGAAGAAAAATAAAATAAATCTCGGGTGAAGATTCCACCTCTGCCTTTTATTTCCTGTTTACGTCCTGTTGTGCAGCAGAAAGCAGATCAGAAAAATTCACGTTTCTTCAGATGGACGAGAAGAAAGTTATTATATTTTACAGAGAACAGATTATATGTAGAAAGTATGTGTGTGTATATATATATTAGTTTATATTCTAATGAAGTGACTCACACAGCTGCTGACCTGATCACCTGTATTGATCATGATGGATTTAACGGCAGCTTTCTGGGGTTTATTGAAGGTTCCATATTTGACCGTTTATAATAACCAGCTCTCCTGAGTTTAATGAAGGCGTCACAGCGTTTCCAGTCAAAGCCAGACGGACTTCCTGTCGGGAGGTGTTCTGTAGTCCTGAGCCAGAAACTTCTGGAGTTTTGAGGCGAAGGAGTGAAAACTGGAACATGATGAATAAATCATCTGCAGAGGCTCAAAGAAAATAAAGTTTGGAGGTATTTTACACAAACTTTCACTTTCTCACTGAAAACGCACAAAACTTCTTCAGTTTTATCGGTCAGACTGTTCAGACAGCAGAAGCGTTTTTAAATCAATCGCATGATGTTTCTGGATTCTCATCGATACAAACGTCCGCAGAGAAATAATGAGATGTTCTGTCTTTTCTCTGATGGAAACTCTGCGTGCAGCTGCATTAAAAATACAACCGAAGACTGACATCTGCAGCCAAATCATGTTTAAAGCCCAAACACATGAAGGTGAAAAAGCTCCCTTTTGTTCACAATCATTTCCTGTCTGCTGCTCTTTCAAATTAAAAGACAAACGTCGTGTCACCTGCAGTTCAAACCAACAGACGAACACAATCGGCTTTCATCTGCCATCAGATGTTGACTGACTCGCCGCTCGAGAGCTCGGGGAGCGCTCTCATTGGCTCCACGATGAGTTTCTTCTTCGCTGTTTTCTGAGGCGAAGCAGAAGAAGAGCAGGTTGGTTCTCAGGTGTTTCAGAGCTGCAGGAACATCTGTTAAATATTAATTCACAGCCTCCAGAGACTGAGACCACGTCAGCCAGAGAAGAAGAAGAAAGAGACGTCATTTTTAAACAAACCAACTTCAATTCAATTCAATTCAATTTTATTTCTATATTCTATATCATAACAAAGTTATCTCATAGCACTTGTTAATATAGAGCAAGTCTAGACCAACTCTATATGTATAGACCCAACATTTACACCAGGAGCAGCACTAGGAGACAGTGGCAAGGAAACACTGCCTTTAACAGGCAGAAACCTCGAGCAGAACCAGAACCAGAACCAGGCTCTGGGTGGGCACTGAATGTTCCCTGAATCTAGGTAAAACTATCTGACTGAATCATGAGCAGTGTAAGGA
The DNA here is from genome assembly GCA_036024995.1 of Gadopsis bispinosus. NCBI lineage: Eukaryota > Metazoa > Chordata > Actinopteri > Centrarchiformes > Percichthyidae > Gadopsis > Gadopsis bispinosus. Next base: position 8,120 of record JAVQJV010012766.1, on the reverse strand, counting down.
GTGTCATCATCATCATCATCATCATCATCCCTTCTGGTGTGATCGGGCACTGAGCCTTACATTCAGAACAGGAAACAGTTTCACAGCTTCCTCACGTGAAGTCAGGACAGAATGGGAGCTGAGACACTTAGCAGAGATGTAGCTGGACCCTTCTCATAATCTTTCTCTTTTAACCCCTGACTGAAACTCTCCATGTGACTTCCTGCTCCACCGCCGGGGGCGTGTTGCTGTTGCTGCAGGGTCCGGATGGGTGCAGGCGCGAGGCCTCAGTGTTTGTGGAGGACTGGGGCAGGAGGGTGTGGGAGACTCATATAGTAAAGAAAACCATCCCCTTCAGTATTCATAGGAGAGGCTGTGTAAGGCCTGCACTCTCTCCTCCGTCACCTCCCTCTGTCACCTTGTCTCCCCCCCCTCCTTGTTCACTTTAAACAGAGAATATAAAAGTTCCACTTTCACACAGATTCTTATTTCTATCAGTTTTATAGGGAATCAGTGGAGCAGTATTTGGTTTTTGCTTCCCGGAAGTTAATTATTTCTATTTTTATTGAAGTCTTGATATTTTCTGTGCAAATTTATGCAACAGAATAAAATAAATCTGTCCATTTAGTAGCTGTTCTAGAGCTTTTTATCACATCACATGATCTTCCTTAGCTGATGGAGTTGTCTTTGAATATCTTCAAGTTTATTTTATTAGTTTTTTCCCCGAGCACTGTAAGGACTCATAACTTGAACGAAGTTGTATTTCTACACTGTAGTATTTCTACTTCTTCCAGCTCTCCTGCTGTTGTTATCGACACAGAAACTACTGATTCAGATTAATGAGCTTTAATCAAACATCAGTGATAAACATCTTAAGCAGATCTGTCTGAACTGTAGATGTAATTACAGCCCCCCCCCCCCCATTGTGTGAACTGACCTCCATGACGTTTTTGTAATGAGCTAACAGACAGATGTGCTGTTCAGTACTCCACTAACCTCCCACCCTGCCCTGCTGCAGTAGCTAGTATTAGACCCTGTGTGCTGAACATTATGAAGTACATGTGAGTACTGTGAACACCACTGGTCTCAAACCACCAGGAGCCATCGAAGGTTTATTCTAACCAGAGAGTTTGGTTTGAGAAAGTCAGAAGTTGAGAAATGGAATGTTTCCAGCGTGGAGCAGTTTACGGTTTCAAACATGTTTCACCATCGGTCAGTCAGCCGTCTGCTGCTTCTGAACATTCAGTCACACCAAACACAATCAACAACCCGGTCTCCTAGAAACTATCTTTATATTCTATTCATTTTTTTCCCAATTTCATTTTAAGGGAAACACAAATGTTGCCTGGATTTTGTTTACAGGCAACATTTTCTGTAGTAGACGAAGTGTTTGTGGTGGTCAGAGGGCTTTGGGTCAGGTTCAGGAAAGAGAAGTGCTTTTGGTTCAAATATTCCTCCATAAAGACGTCCGTCTTTGCTGAACCTGAACCAGGAGCTGAAAGGATCTGAACACAACCAGAACAGGACGCGATATCGTCGGAAAAGCAATGAGACGTTTTACTCAGGATCACCATGTTACTGCAGACATTATATTGATAAACCAACATAATCCAGGTGGCGTTACGTTGTCTTACTACATGCTGCTGCAGTCCTGCAGGATATGAAGGTAACCTTTTGGGGACAGGGTTGCATTTATTGATGACTTGTCTGAAACTAAAGTCCAGACGCAGGGTCGGCCATTATTAGACAAAATTTAATCTACTGGTCACAAGAGGACAAAAGTCCAATATTTGACCTGAGTTCGGTAATGACAGTGCAGCTCATACTCTAGCGCTATATAAATAAAATTGAATTGAACACGAATCAAAAAGTCTTTCTGGATGTAACATAAAACAAATCATCATCATATTGAGATCAAACTGAAAACCTTTGGTTTATTTGATATAATTTGATTCTTATGAATATGATCCAAATGTTTTGGACGAAAATAGGGAAGAAAAATCAAACTGTATGCGAAACCACAGCAGACACATCACATTTAGTGCAAACGTTTTTACTGTGAAAGGCTCAGATACAAAGACTGATCCTAGATCAGGTCATTTGTTTCTATCAATGGCACATGGTACTGTAGGAGACCACTGATGGCTAGTACTTCACTTCACTGTAGGACAGTTTTCTATAGTCGTGTACATAAACACATCTACACAAACCGACTTCCTGTCCGTGTGTCTCCAGGATCCGGAGGGGAAACCCAAGAAGGCGAACATCCGAGACAACAGAGACGGGACGTACACGGTGTCCTACATCCCCGACATGACAGGACGTTACACCATCACCATCAAGTACGGCGGAGACGAGATCCCGTACTCACCGTACCGCATCCACGCCCTGCCCACTGGAGACGCCAGCAAGTGTCTGGTGACAGGTCAGCCTCCACCCATCACTCCTCTGGAAACCAATCAGATGTCATCACCTGAAACTGTCACTGATCCTCTGGTTGTTTTCTTACAGTGTCAATCGGAGGACATGGACTGGGTGAGTAAACATTCTTATAATACAAGAAATGTATATTGGCATATTTTCTTTCAGTTAAAGGTTCCCTGTGGAGTTTTAGACCTCTGGAAGTGTTAGGGAGCTGTTTTTCTATTTTGATGAGTTTAGCGAGTTTTAGTGAGAAACACTGAATTTAAACAGAAACTTTGTTAACAAGAAATCTCCGCAGGGAACCTTTAATGTTGATTATAAAAAGCATAATTAAAATCCTTTGCTTTTATTCAACCAGGAACCTAATTAGAGTTGGGTGATACAAAAGCAGCTACTGTATCTGTTTAAGGAGTCATTCTGGTTTAATATAACTTCAAACCAACATGTCTTTATTGTGCTTCATTAGTGTTTGTGGCGAGGAGGTCGTTCAGTGGTCACAGTCAGTGGTTATACAGGCTTGTAAAATACAGTGGAAACACAAAACGATCCTCAGGTTATGAGACGTTCAGGGTTCATTCTCTAGAAAAGGACTGCAAGTTACAAGAAAGGTTTGGAACTGCTATAAAGTTTAGCAGCTGGGCCGCAACATCAGTTACTGTGACTAGCATCCTAATCTGTCGTCCATCTTGTCAGGATCAGGTATCGGCCCAACCATCCAGATCGGAGAGGAGACGGTCATCACTGTGGATGCAAAGGCTGCTGGGAAAGGTAAAGTCACCTGTAAGGTGTCAACTCCTGACGGAGCGGAGCTGGACGTGGACGTGGTGGAGAATGCTGACGGGACGTTTGATATTTACTACACGGCTCCGGAGCCCGGGAAATACATCATCACCATCCGGTTTGGAGGGGAAAACATTCCCAACAGCCCCTTCCACGTGGTGGTGAGTACAACCAGTGAAGAGCAGGGGTTCCTGAGCTGCAGGTCAGGTTTTCTTTTCTTGTGGACTACCGGATAATTTGACCTGTTCAGACATCTGAAGATCATTCAGACTGGACCCGTCTGTAACCCAGGACCTGGTGAACTTTGTGTTTGTGCATGGAGGTGTGTGTGTTCCCTAAAGGTCGTACCTTGTTCCCCGTTAGGCGAGCAGTGATACCGTCCCACTAATAGAGGAACCGTGTGACAAGCTTCAGTTACAGCAGCCCTACGCTCCCTACGTGGGCTTCTCCCCTCACTGGGTACACAGCGTTACTATAAACCTGGTGTTGTCTGCAGCTCTTTCATGCAAACTTTCCTCTCTACAGTCGCTGTCGTATCGCTGGATCTGTTCCAGACCCGCAGACTCAATAACAACCCAGATTCACTTATAGATTGTTTTATGGGCTCAGCATGGGGTGGCATGTTTAATCTGCATGATCATCTGTCTGCTGCTGACTGTTGGTTTCTGACTTCTATCAGCTAACAAACAGACTTCACATGGACGTTTGAGTTTCACTTTCACTACGTTTTCTAGCTCCTGAGTATCTGAAGTATTTCTTTGGTTTATCATGTTTGATCTCACTGGTTTTAGTATAAGTATTAGTGCCTCTCAGCCTTTCTACTGTCCTGCTGGGCTTCCTCCTCCTTCCCTCCTCTCTCTGGACGATATCCCAGAGTTCCCAGCGTGGTGACACTAACGCGCTACCCTCTGGCTCTGGTTTAGGCCACTGATGGTCCCATCAGCCCAGTGGATGGGATGGATCCCATGCTTCGCCCCTTCAGCCTGGTCATTCCCTTCACTGTGCAGAAAGGAGAGATCACAGGTACGAGCTCAGTCTGTTCACACGAACCAGACTTCAGCGTGTTTTCTGAGAGACAGAAGGGATTTAAAAATATACTTTTCTGTTTGAAGTCATTTCAGTGTGCGTTCTGAATTTAAGAGTTTTTGTTTGAAAGCAGAGAGTAAGAAAACATGCTTTGATTTATGTTTATTCATAACGATGAATAACAGTTCTGTGTGAGTGTGAATCTGTACATATTAAATTTAGTAGGATTGTACTGAGATTCAAATTCCCTTTCATATATCATATTTAATATTCTGTTTTCATGGTAATTTTAAGCTTTCATTGCATTTTTTCCCCAAAGTGTTTTCAGTTTAACCAAAAAATAAGGTCTGTGCTTCAAATTAGACTACAAATATTTAGCATTTCATGCTGCAGAAGAAATTATCTACTATCTCAGCTGCATAATGTTACTTTCATATTTATATTAACTGCATATGTGGTGAAAAGATTGATTTGTGAAGATTAAAGTCAAGTCAGTTCTTATTTATATAATCTAATATCACACATCACAAATTTTCCTTGAGCAGCTTTCAGTATGTACAGCACAGGACACTCTGTCCTTAGACATTCAGATTTAAAAACACCTTTTAACTGGGACAAATATTCAATAGACAGGAATATTGAGCATGCGTACAATTAAAGCACTTTACAGGAATACTGAAAGGTTTGTCTGACTTGTTATATCCAGTCATTGTAGCAGTTTGAAACCAGACTCTAAAACCACCAACATGTCAGTCCGTCTCTCAGCCCTGTCTGACTTCCTGTCTGTGGCTCTCAGCTCCGAGCTCATTGGTTCCTACTGAAGACGTCAATGTTTATAAACAGCTCACAAATATATACTTTCATGTTTAAAAAGCCTCAGTAATTTCCTAAAACAGCTGTTTGCTGTAGTTTTTATCAAACAAGCAGGAGGAAATAGAGCACTTATTGGGGACTATTTTCAGCAGCGGATGAATCCACATTTGGTGCTCTAGTGAGTGTTTGTGTGTGTTGATGGTGATGAAAGAACAGGGATGACTTCAGTGTTTCATGCTGCACATTGGATTTGATTAGAAAAATAGAATATCAACAGACTTGCATATATATTTAGGTCATGATATTTTACATATGGAGTGTTGAAATTTACCAACAAAGTCTCAGGGGTGATGATGATGAGTTAACAACTTAATGTTTTTGTGTGTTTTCCTGCAGGTGAGGTGCGAATGCCGTCCGGTCGAACCGCCTGTCCTCACATCACCGACAACAAGGACGGCACTGTCACTGTGAAATACTCCCCGACAGAGCGAGGCCTGCACGAGATGGACATCAAATATGATGGAAACCATATCCCAGGTAACACCACAGTGCACATTTACTTCATACGTTATTTTCCTTTTAGGCTCAGCAACAGCAGAGGTCTCAGTCTTTGGGAACAAATAGTAAAGTATCATCAGCAAACAGCTTGACTTTAGGGTGAATCAGACGTAGTCCGAAACCCCGGCTGCACTTCATCAAACCGTCCTGTTCATAATATTCCTCCTGTGTTTCCTCTGTTGCAGGAAGTCCACTCCAGTTCTACGTTGATGCCATTAACAGTGGTCATGTGACGGCGTACGGCCCTGGTCTGAGTCACAGCACAGTGAACAGACCAGCCACTTTCACTATCGTTACTAAAGACGCGGGAGAAGGTATCAGTAGATAACATACTTATACTTGTATTTGTAGTTTTTTTTCACTTCAATTCCATTTAGTGAAGCTTTCCTGGCATGGTGTTTTGGATCAAATGTCAGCAAAGCATATACATATTAATACATATTACATATTCTTCAACTGCAGAGAGAACCAGCTTTTTATTTGAGACAGGCTTCTATTATTATTTCTGGATTTCTTTGTTTTATTAGTACATTTGATGATATTTTGTTCTGCTCCTGTATACAAACTGAACTATTACTCCATATTTACCTGTTGTCTTGAAAGATTCAGTAGACCGAAGTCCAAAGCAAAGACCTCTGGCAAAAGAAACAAAGTAAAACTTTATTTGTTTGTGTCTGTGCAGGTGGTCTGTCCCTGGCTGTTGAAGGTCCGTCTAAAGCAGAGATCAGCTGTAAAGATAACAAAGACGGGACCTGTACTGTGTCCTACCTGCCCACCGCACCTGGAGACTACAACATCATCGTCAAGTTTGATGACAAGCACATCGCTGGCAGCCCCTTCACCGCCAAGATCACTGGTACTGCAACTCTGTGTGCGTCTATGCAAGGTCATTTAACTGGAAATTTAAATATTTGTCTGAAGCCAGAAAACTCATGGATGTCTTTGTTTCAGAGGTTTTACTTATACTTCATAGGTGCAAGGTTGTTTTTTTATCCCAAACCGTATTATTGATATGAAAGGTTATTACCTAAAGTAAACTGTTAAAATTTGATGTAAGTTTGAAATTCAGTCAGCTGCACTAACCTAAACAAGATTTTCAGTAGGTTTTCGTTCCCTATTCCCAAACTTTTAATAGCTTTCCTGTTGTGTAATTACATTATATTATAATTTTATTATTCAAAATCATACTATTACTTAACGTAAGTTCAACTGGTTGTTTTGATGTGATTGATCTCCAGGTGATGAGTCCATGAGAACGTCTCAGCTCAATGTCGGCACAGCAACAGATGTTTCCTTAAAAATCACAGAGACAGACCTGAGCAGTCTCTGTGCGACCATCAGAGCACCGTCTGGAAACGAGGAGCTGTGTCTCCTGAAGAGGCTTCCCAACAGACACATCGGTCAGTTTTTGCTGCTCTAAGGTTTCAAACTGCTTCTTTGTGTTAAGAAACTTTCTGTATGTAATGTAAACCTCGGTCTGAAACTGACAACAACATGACTAACAGTTACTCTTTTGTAGTTCTATCAAACACAAAGGTATGGTTCAATATGTTAGTTCTTCAGTTTTGCTGCTGATCGGGCAGAAATTGTATAAGAAACAAAATATGACTTGAGGACAAAGTATTTGATGTGTTCTAAGGAAAGCACTTGATGATTGAGGCGGATCAATAACTTGAGCTCGAGTCAGACTCGGGTCACACGTCTAGTTAGTAGCTTACGTTGCAAACATGAACTGTGGTAACAATCCAAGATACATCCATCCAGAGCATAAATGTTGTGTTTTTACATCAATGATCAGTCAGCCATGACTAACATTACCTGTCTGACATTGATTGATGGCTAGCAATAAAATTAGCATAATATTGTTTGTAGTAAGAAGGACTTTGAGGTCTTAAACAATGACTCCATTGAAGGAAATTAAGTACATTTTCAAGTCAGATCTCCAAACATGAATCTGACAGACGACATCCAAAATGACTCCTGGTTCTTGTTCCTGATGATGTTCCTCCTGCCTGCAGGGATCTCCTTCACACCAAAGGAAGTAGGCGAGCACGTGGTGAGCGTGAAGAAGAACGGAAAACACGTGACCAACAGTCCGTTTAAGATCATGGTGGGTCAGTCGGAGATCGGAGACGCCAGTAAGGTGAAGGTTTACGGTCAGGGGCTGGTGGAGGGGCACACCTTCGAGGTGGCTGAGTTCATCGTGGACACCAGGAACGCAGGTAACTTACTTCATATCCGCTGTGTTGAAGTAGCTGCTGAAGGAAAAGTCCATTTAGTAGTTGTTCTAGAACTTTTGCTCATATCATATGATCATCTTCAGCAGATGGAGTTGCTCTGTTTTCACGAAGATGAGCACTTTTGGACATTTTATCCTTTTTGGCTTCAAATCTGACATTGCCACCTCATGTTTTAACCTTTGCAACAGCAGAAGGCAAAACGATGAGGAATTTAAATTTTGTTTTGCCTAAATTTCAGAAAAGTAATTGAAAAAACAAAATGTCTAGCTGTTTTAAAATTACAGAATTGATTTTTGACTG
>JAVQJV010012749.1:0-15798 GCA_036024995.1 Gadopsis bispinosus | reverse complement strand
GATGTTTGATATTGTTTCACTAGACAAATGTGAAAGTTGACCCAGCCCTCATTAGTTTATTCAGTCAAGCATGTTTGAAGAATTCCAGCTCTTACGTAAGAATCTATGCCTGCTAGTGAATCATTATCTCAGCTGACATTTGTATCTACAGTGCCTTGCAACAATTCAGCTCCTACAAACCGTCTGCCTATAATTATGAAAATGTCTCAACAGATGGCGCTAGAGAGTCGAAAAGCTTTGCAATTACAACCAAGACACTGGAATGATGTGCCATCACTGATTATGTTCTTCCTTGGACTGTCTGAATTTCTTTGTATCTCACACTCAGAAAGGACATTTTTGTGGCTTTATGGTTTGGGAAATTTCTAGGCCACGTATAAAAAAGAAACCGATTTGTTGGGGGGCAAAAGCCATATGCTTCACGCTGTGTTTGACAATTTATATACGTGCAGACCGGAGGGAAAGCACTGCAACGACGATCCAAACTCTTACAGAGCTGTGCAACACATCAGATAACCTTTGGTAGCTGTCAGTCATGCATGTTGTAAATTGTGATCTTCGAAAAGACTTTGGCAGATTACGTGCAATCTGATGACCACTCTTAAGGGATGGACTCCGTTAAGTGTCTTATAAACCTCCGCTCTCCACATCAGTGAGACGGGAAGAAAACCCATGTTGATGCACACCTCATGCATATGGCGAGCATGGGCGGATGCCCGTGTGCCTTCTGAAATCGGAAGAGTCTTTATAAATATTCAATCTAGCCATGAAGTGGAGCATTGCTCAGAAGGGGGTGAAGTGGGGAAGAATGTTTATGATTCGAGCTCAGGAGTTGAGAAAATTAGCCAAGATCATGAGAAATATGTATCAAAATAAATCTTGCAGGAGGGGAACCATTCACGAACAGACACTGTAGAGCTTGATCAGATACTTTGAAAGTTAGATGAGAATAATTTGGTTATAACAGTTATTCACATATGTTTTCCACCATAGCAGGAGAAGTGTTCTTTGGGAGAGCACATCCCTTGATGTTGCTATTACTATGTGCTACACTGTAAAAACACTAACATTTTCTTTTGGGAGGGGGCGGGGTATAAATGAGGATTGCAACCTGTTAGGACTGTTAAATATATAAATTCAACCACATTTTTCAAGAAGAAACTGAAGTTGTGCCAACAAACCAAGCCAGTCTCCTGCTTAAACACAAGTGAGTGAGTCCTGGTAGCTTAGTCTTTAGCTGGGATTCAGGACAAAGTCAACATGTTCGGTTAACTTGTGGTCTTGTGGAAAAAACTATTTTGGGAGTTCACTCCTTACACTATACACTGTAAAATCTCATAACCAATTACATTAAATTAACTAATCTATATCATATCACTATCTCAGTGTAATTTGATGGATTTGCCGCTTTCATAGCAGGTCTAATTAAATTCTCCAATTCCCACATTCAGAAACTAAAATTGTGAGTCCAGTCTAGTAACTAAATGAGGAGTCTTCCAAGTGTCCAGCTGATGGAATTGACGGTCCAATTAAATAGTTTAGATGCATCGTTTTGTTTCTTATAGGAAAATACTTGCCAACATGCACAGCAGTGTTAAAGGTCTCAGTTTTTCTTCTTTTTCTCTAAGACGGTTAGATGATGGAGGTTTGTTATGTGCCTTTGCTTCTCAGATGAGTCGCGTGGTCATCTGTCAAACTGAATGGGAAACGGATAGTTTGGTACCCACTTAGACCATTCCCCGCTGTTAAAACTAAAGCATTCGTTCATACATGAACTGAAAATTCAAAGTTAAAAACAGAACTTAAGAAAACACTCATTTCATTTCCATTTTTTGGGGGGAGGGGATTTTGCTGCCTTGAAATTGACTCGACTTTTTCAAATTTACAGTGCAGCAGTACACACGGGCTGCTCTTTGATATTCCTGGCATACAAGTGAATGCATGAATGTCCCGAATTTCAGCTCTCAGGGCTCGAAGGAGAGTCACTCAGAAAGCTATTCTCTGCAGCCCCAGGACCCATCAGCAGGGCCGTGAAGGAGAGGATGACTGAGAGGATGACTGCTGATCGATTTACTCTTTATACCAAACAGGTTTGACTGCGACCGTCTGCCGGCCAGATCCGCCCAGATTTACAACCTCTGAAGGATCATTTGGGATCTGTATTCATGATGACGCATCTTCTCTCGCTCCCAGCATGCAGTTGGCGTTCTTGCCGGTCAACAGCCTTGGTTGAATGAAAAGTGATAATCCCCTGACTGCTGATTCGTGTAAAGCGACATGGCTCATATCTGCATAAAGACCAGGGCGATGCTTGGCAGTATGGCGTGATTGCACAGGGCTGCTGGGTGGGTTATTGATGAAAAGAATCAGAACAAGAAAGGAAGACTTCTGCAAGGCAAAAACTTTGGTCGACCCTTTCAACTCCTCCCTGTCTTTTGTCTTTCCTTTTCCTACTTTCTTTTGTATGTCCCTGCATCTCTGTTCTACCTCCTCATCCTCTCTGCTGCCCTGCCACCAACCACTACTCTGTAATTTAATCCATTTAGTTATGGCTCCAGATCAATACCCATTTTCCTTGGCCTTAGGGAGAGCCTCTTGAATGTGCTTATTTCAAACAGTGGTTCTGTTGGCCAGCAGGGGCTCCCATGGGCCTGCGGGCTGATACAGATGTAGTACAACACCATATCTGAGAAAACAAAGCAGAGCTTGCAACTAATCTCCCACTAACCTGCTAAGTAGATGTTCAAGCTTGCTTTCTTGCCTTGCATCACTTAAACCTCTTGATCACAGATGAATTATTCTCTTCCACTGAGACGTTCAAATATGACGCCTGGCCGGTTAGCAAATGAATGACATCAAATTAGATTCAATTACGGCTAATTTGATTAGTGGGCCTTGTAAGTGACCAGGAAGGAAGATGGAATTTGTATTTCCTCTCCCTCCAGGATTGATTTACTGTCAGCACAATGTAGCATATTTCGTATGGCAGATTAAGTTAGCTTCGCTACGCTGCAATGAAAAGGGCCAATCACTGGAAACAGCCAAAGTGTCCTTGAGCAAAATAACAACATGCCATCAGCTAAAAGTCTTAACGTTACTGTAAGAATTGGTCATTCGCTGCCACTGGGTGAGCATTTTGAGCGCACGCAACATTGTTAGCTGCCCTACTAAATTGTCCTTAGGCGGCCTGCCACCGGCCAGCTGTACGCTCCGTGGACACTGACGGTGATTCTCCTTCACCTGCTCCACTGCGTTGTGCATTGCCATGTTTTATAAATATCCATGTTAAATATTCACCTGTCAGCATTTGCATGCAAAGTATTTTGCACTTCACAGCTGAGTTTCATAAAGTCAAAAGGACAGGCAAACAATGTACACAACTATTTACTGACGTGATTGTATAAACTGGTGTCAAATAAGACGTAGGAGGTGGTTACAGATATGTCAGAATGTCATATTAATATTTAATGGCTATTAAAAATATAAGCCACCCACCCCACCTCTGTGTTATTAAAACGTTTTTGAGTTTATGTCAGTTTTGTTAAAAGCCCAAAGGAGTCATAGAGAATTAGGATAACTTATACCTGCGTCAGTCAATATTTAGAAGTCTAATTCAAATGAAGACATCTGCATTCTGTTTTAGAGTACTCGGTTTGTCAGAGGTTTTACTCCAGAAAATGTTTGCACTTCAAAGGTTATTCTTTGCCCATGCGCTTGTGTGAGAGTTGACAAAGATCCACAGCCAGAATCGAACCACAGATGTTGTTGTTACATGGTCGGCACCTTACACGGCCAGGGCACGCCCAAAGTTATTTGTTGACCTCGTAAACAGCAGTCGAAGCTGTTCGGGGGCTTTCGGTCATATCACGTTGTCTTCATCAGCGAGTTTCTGTGGTCAACTTTTAAGCAAGTGCTAAGTTAAGTAAGGAATTTCACCACAACTGGTCAAAATCCATCTACTGATGAAGATCATGTGATACAATCGAGCCAGAACCAGCAACTAAATAGAGCTTGGGGTGAGATTGTTTTGTCCACTAAATAATATTTGCTTTACAAAATTATTAACATCTAGGACCTAAACAAGAAAATGGCAACCTGCGGTGTCCGCAGTTTGTCTCCAGTTCATTTTTGATTCATTTATGGCTGAACTTTCCTGTGTTTTCTATTAAAAGGGGAGTATGTGTATGTGGTCACAAATCTACATTAATAACAACAAATGAATCAGATACGTGTAATACTCAGTGTCAGAATGATGGTAATATAATCCAGCGATTTCAAATGAATAAAAGATTATTTGACTTGTTAAATCATTTTTAAAGACAAATCAACATGCTATTATTGATTGTTTTCCTGATAAGATAAACACCATATCTCTCAGGCACCATGTATAACTAAGTACACTGTCATTTTTAAAGTGGATGGAAATCTCAAGTACAGATAAGCTGGTGAGATTCTTGTATTGTTTTTGTTTTTTTTTTGCTTGTTTTTGTTTTACCCAATTCTGAAAGTCTAAATTTGGAATAACTTGACTTGATGAATTTTTCATATAACTTCACCTCCAACTAAAGGACTTGAATTTTTTATCATTGTCCTCATCACCTCAAACATATGGTTCTTATCCATACATGCATATAAAAGTAGTTGCAGATGTCTGCCTCTTCAGTGTCCCTGGTTCTTTGCTTTGATCACAAAGATTATTAAATCTTTTGCCTTTCTTATCACTTTGTTGCAAGAAAGTCTTATTTTTCTTTTTGCACTTATGCCCTGACCCAGTTTTGTTTGATTTATATGCATGTGGTTTATGCCTTTAAGTTGTAAAGTCACACTTTCTTAGCTTAACGTTCAGTTATTATTTCAATAAATAAAGGACTACTCTTAAAATCTACAAAGCCGCTACTCTTAGAACTAAATTAAAATAAAATCTTGTTTGATATATTATGTTTTGAAACTTAAGCAAAAGAGCAGCAGCCTAACTACATACTTGGTCAAAAGTGAGTCAACGAGAATCTGACTTTGTGTTATATAAAAATTATTATTTTATGAAAATGTATAATTTCTGTGAAAACAATGTGACCGAGCATTTTGTAAGGCACCTATACTTAATGTAAATACAAAATAAAAACGCTGAGACGTCTCTGGACCACTTCATTTCACAATAAAAGCCCCTAAATATACACTATAACCTGCAGTTACTGCGGTTTGGCAGTAACTGTACTTTGGCTACGTCAAGTGAAGGCTTTAGCAGCTAGCTTTAGCTAAAGCTAAAACAAAATGTTCCCCAACTGTTGTCTAATTCAATGAACACATGACATTTTAGTGTTTTATTCTACATAACTAATCGAGGCAGTAGTTAAATCCCATCACGATGGAGGAAAAAAAACAAACAGCTTAATTGTGACAGCCATCTTAGTGTTCAATTACGGTATTGTAACATTTATGCGATTTGGTGTGGAAGATACCTTGGAATCACATATTTACACTAACTTTAAATCACACATCCATGCTGAACATGACAATATAAGGATGGAGCCTCGTACTCCTGCTCACACTCTGGTTTTCTTCTAATCAGGAGCACCATGAACAATGTTAAAACCCTTCAGTTCAGCCTTTCCACTTGTACACGAACACACAACATGATGAATACTGGATGAAGGTGCAAAATCTGCAGTTTCACTCCATAACCACAGTGGAAGATTACCAGCAAACAGGGAGGTGAGGAGTTTAACAAAATGCTTCTTTTCCAGCCTCTGAGGCACACAAGAAACTGCCTCAAGTATCCCAAATTGTTTCTATCGGGAAGCTGTCTTCGCAATCAAGTGTCTGTCTGCTTATCTGCCCTACAGAAATTTCTGTTGTTCCCTTCTGTCAGTCAATATGCGCCCATGGTGGCATCGAAAAACCCATCAACTGTTACCATCTCATCTTGATGTTTAACACAAGGACTCGGCTCCTGTTAGGAATGAGCAAAACCCATCTTTATCAACGTACGAGAGACTGCATTCCACTTTCGGGTATTGTTCTTTCTCTGCTTAGCGCTCCCTTTTGCCAAATATTTGAATTAGTCAGCTCTGCTAAGTGAACATAGTCAAGTCCTTAAAAAAATCATGTTGTCAGGTCATGCTTCTCTGTGGAGTTGTTCTTTTTTCCCAGAGATAAGTAACATGTTTTATGTGCGCAAAACAATAAAACAAATTTCTCTCTCTCTAAAAATAACAATGCCTGGGTGAAACCAGGTTAAAACAAAACTCCCCAGTAATGACAGCTTTTAAATCTGAGGTAGTCATGACAGAAAGCCATCACTGAATTCTAGAGTGCCGTCTTACCTTTTTACTCCAGCAACAAGTAAAAATGCTTCTAAAAGTGTGCTCAATATAGAGTCAAGGGCAGAGTCTATTTTTAAAGAAGGGAAGGATTCTTACTCTCTAAAATTCTTTGATGTTCAACAGTTAGAAAGGCTAAAAGCCTTTGGCTAAGCACCGTGTATCTAAAGATGAAGGCAGATTTAGCCACGGCAATAAACGTCTGCACATAAAAGAATGCCTTTTTTTTTTTTTATGAGATTTGAGACGGTATGCAGGGTTTGTGCAACAATGAGTGCAACGTGAAAGTAGAAAGACGTTCATATAGTATTTTGTGCCTCGAGTATGTGCCTTTACTGTGAACGTGTGTCCTTAATCTGTCGTTAGTTGCTGTGTGAGTCGTCTAATGATGGCAGTGGATTGTTTTACTGTATCGCGTCCCCGAGAACACATTTCTTGACTCGCAGCTAAATATATTGAGCATGTCCGATTCATTCGCGACTGCCGATATCATTATGACATACATCATCCGCAGTACTCTCTGGATATGGAGCTTGCCAAGGGCAGCAATTATGGTGGTTTTACATTGAAAGTGACCTGGCTGTGAACCGTCAGCTTTATCTGTGGATTAATTAAGGGGCCAGTGTACTCTATCAGACGTGCTTGTCGGATTGTTGAATGGCGTTTCCGACTGTGTCCGACCAATTTACCTGCCTTCTCATCTCGCTCCTCTGTAGCTCTCTGCATCTTTTGCTCACTTATTCCCTTTGTCCTTCCTTCCCTCTGAATTTAAATGTGTCCCACCTCATTTCCTCCCAATGTGCCTTTGATAAAACTCAGTGGATTGTTAGTTATTGGATTAAATAGAACATTTTGGTGTGCTTTCTTTTTTTTTTTAACCATCATATTTAAAGCCAACTGCAATGAAATAGGAAATGTTTTTAATCTGTGGCCATTGTCATCAACACCCCCCAGATGGGAAATTCAGAAACATGGAGCTGTGCCCATTGTTTTCACTGAGAGCAGCACAGAGAGCATTAACCTAACAGGAAGCTCTGCATGCCCCTGGCTTCAACACAAACATTTACACACACACACACACGTGTGCACTGCAGGTGAAAACACGGGTTATGATGCCATCGCTTTTTGTCTTACAGACAAGTGAAGGATTTTGCTTTTGAAAAGGAGGCAGTACAGTATAAATGCTGTAATAACGTCACTGATGCCAGTTTTTGAAGGGGATAATTCATGGCAACAATGCTGGAAAGTCCGGCTCAGGATTGATTGCTCTCTATTTGACATTGTCACAACGTCGCATCTTGTTCAAAGGCATCCACATGCCATCCATAGAAATAAAATGCCAGAAAACCACTCTTCACTACTAGAGTTGCCAGATCCCATCACTGTGGGGAAGCTCGTGTCATCTTTCCCATACTTGCAGATGTTGCCGATGCAATTGATAAGAGCGTATTTGAGGAAATTCACAGAATAGCCGAGTGAGATTACCCAGCTAAGTCCAGTTAGACGCTGAGAAAATATTGCATCTCTACCCTCCAGTCTCTCTGTCTCGCTCCCTCTCTGACACTGATGGATATCCAGCGCTACGTCTTCACTCAGCCATGCACACTTGCCTTCCCATTTTCCTGCTGAGAGGTCAGCTCTGTTCGTGTCTGTTGGAAATCTTTCACAGGAGCGGCGTCTTTAAGCCATTCTGAGCTCACAGCAGGTAGTTTTGCTGTTGACTCTCTTGAAGTGATTTATTTCATCCCTCGACTTTGAAGTATCTTTTACAATAAAGTGGTATCTGAAGAGTGTCGTTTCAAAGTGTCTGCATCTGTGCTCAATAGCTCCAAAATGTAAAAATAACATAATTCTTCACTGCCTGTATATTGTATTTGTTTTGGGGTTATTTCCAAATCTATATGCTGAATATGATGTTGGCCTGTAAATGACCTTTTTTTTCCTCCGTTGTCTTCTAACCATGACTTGATCTAGTATGTTATTATTGCTTGGATTTTTCTGCTTATCGAGTGATGAACAGTATGAATTCCCACATTTTGGGGCTCTGAAAATGAAAGCTTGGGTGAATGGCATGCCTGCTGCCTTGGGGAACAGATGACCTTAAAGGTTAGCATCAGAGCATTCTTGTTTGTGACTCTCGGGTAATGTCCTCTCAAACTCTCCAAGGAGAAAAGCATAAGCAAAACAAAGTACTATGGGATTTCACAGAATGTCATTTAGGTCTGTAGATTCCCAGGCAAACAGGCAATTGTACAGCACATTTTATGGTGTTCATAAGAGGCTGAGTTTGAGTTTTTCTGCCATTTGCAAATTTGTTTTGAAGCCAAACAGCCTATCTGAAGGTAATAGCTTGCTAGGTTGATTAACTTTATTAGATCTCTACCCAGTGGCCTCATTCGCCGTCTCCGTAATGACGGCTGATCAGGTGGGAACCGCAGGGCACCAAATTGCAGAGAAGCATAATGATTTATAGACTAGAGTGGTGAGAAAAGGGGGTTTAGAACTCGCGCAGTGTTATTAAAAATGTCAATTGTGGACCTGGGGACACATATAGCAAGTGGAAGAAATGGCACAAACACGCACGATAATCCTGAAAAGGCATCTATGTGTCAGGGAGTACAAGCAATTTAGGGGCATACAACCCATACACAGAGACACAAGCACCGTGCGCATGAAAGCATAGCTTTACAGTACGCGCTGTCTCTCCGTGACTTGCACAGTGTGCATGTCTTTGAGAAGAGTGTTCATGAGTCATCACTGTCTTTAGCCTGAGGTCCAGCAGCCAGCCAGCTGAAGGAGTGGATGCATGTTATATTTTAGTCGCTCTAATATGCCATGAAGACATCATTATCTTTAAACATGTTGTATTCCAGAGCCTGTATTGTTTAAAATGGCACAGGCGCTGTGAATAACCGTTTCATCCACATCACAGTCACAGAGATCATTAGATGTGCAATTCAACGCGCTTCATTAGATGTGGCCTTTGTTATTGCCAGCTAAGCAGTGTGTGGCTGTGTGAACCCTCCATGGCGAGCGAAGGATGTTATCTTTTCTGTCATGCACATATTAGCGCTGCCCATAGGCAAGAGGTGAGCATGCGACGAACTTGGCCGATTGAGGGCACAGAGGCAAGTTCTGCACTGCTGCGGTTGCCTGTGAATACTAAGGATGCCTCACAAGAGACCCTTTTGTCACCATCAACACCCTTTGAGATGACAGACAGACAGATAATTTATGCCACGTCTGCACTAAAATAACAAAACTAAGCTCAACTCAGTAAACTTAGTCCGCTGCACACACACACACACACATTCTTAGACACACGCACAGACAGAAAAGGAGGAATCCCAACTCTCCCTTCTTTAAAATGGAGCAGCCACCCAGTGCATCAGTAACCTGATTACCCCAGCTGTCAGTCTGAATAAGTCCAGGCTTTGGGATCCTTCCGTTCTCTGATCCTCGGTACGGGACAGAGCCAGTCCTCCTAAAGAGTCAGGAAACAACCGCTGAACAGAACGGACACAAAAACAGGGTGCAGGGAAAGCACCAGGGCTGCAAGTCAGAAGGTAAGAGGACACACAATTTAGTATTTTTTGGATTTCAGCTGATAGTGATGAGTTTAAGTTTAAGATAAAGATATCAGGCTTTATCTTAAAGTACTATCGATGCATTTGAGTATATCTTTGTGCGTCTCAGTGAGCTGTATGCACGTGTGTGTGTGTGTGTGTGTGTGTGTGTGTCACATGTCTCATGTGCTTCTTTATTCATCTAATGCTGGTTTCCTATTTGAGATTCTACTGGGAATAGTCTCTTAAGAATAGCATGACCACATTAGATACATGGCCCAATAAGAAAAGCAGACTATGTGGAAAGGACAACACGTAGGATTATCAAAAGAAGTCACAGTTGAGAGGATAAAGGGGGGGGGGACTCTTTGAGGCAGCCAGTCACTAACGGGAGGGCAACAGGATACAACTAGTGGGTGGACCCTGATGATTGTTTCTGTGTTCATAAAGTCTCTCACTTACAAGCTCCCTTTCCGTCCAAACAGGACCACTTTGTATGAGTTGGAGTCAACTGCTGCACAGGCAAATTTCTCAAGTCTACACTACAGCACTAACCGTATATTTCCTTTATCTGTGTCTTTCAGTACTACCATTTGACTTAGGCTTCCACAACTAGAAGTTGAAAAGCTGCACAAAGATCTTGGAACACTCTCTGGACTGACTAAAACAAGTCAGAATACTGCAGCAAACTGAGGACCCTGAGCTGCACTTTGCAGCTCCAAAACAATGGCAGAACGGATGGCGGATGCCAACCCCACCAAGGTGATCCAGAGCCCAAAGGCTGATATTAAGGACTTGAGTGAAGTTTCAGCTGAGTCTACATCGGTGGCAGCGGTCAAAGTCAGACCTGCAGACCTGGGTCTGATTCGAAGCTTGTCCAAGTCGGACTCTGACTTGTTGGCGTCACCACTTGGAGAGGAGGACGGAGGTCTTGCTGGCCGCAGTGGGTCCGTGTCTAACTGCAGCTCTGGGCAGCCGTCCATGGAGCGCACGTCTTCCTTTGCCTCTGAGTGGGATGAGGTAATTCTCGAGCTCTGGGGATGTGAAACATGTGGGAGGGTGTAGAGGACAGAGGGAGTGGCACTGTCAGTGTTAAGGCATGGACAGGCTTTCAAGTAGAGTGTATTAATGTCCTTAAGAGAGAGTGCGTTAGCGAGTGCGAGCGTTTTAGAAAAAAAGGGAGGCCGATAAGAGATGCAACTGAGGATTAGTGAGAAAAACAAGAAAGAAATGGGAGTGGCTGAAGCAGCAGATTTCAGGAGCGAGAGAAAGGAAGGAAGGAAGAGGGGGAGAGCAGAGGCAGCAGTATGAGAGCGATTATGAGTCCAGCAGAAGCAGCGATAGACTGTAGTAACTTTACCCAGGCTGTTGGCATAGAATGCCTGCGGGTTAGTGCTTGAATGCATGAACGGCTTGATCACTTGCACCGACCTCCCTGCAGCAGCCCTGGCATCCAAGACTAATTGGGCTTGTGCTGTCATTCCACATCCACTCAGTACATGTCTAAGGGGTCGGCCCACGCTTCCCCTGTCTCCTCCTGCACTCCTCTGGCTCCTTTGCTCTGTCTTGCGCCATCTACTTTCAGCCCACTGTGAGCAACCCCCCCCCCCCCCCCAACCCTTATCCCCAAAAGCCTTAACTTGTGATTTTTGAGCAGTTTATAGCATCATTGCAGTACACCCTAAAGCACTGCAAAGACCTGATATTAATAATCGCTTCTTACCAAAACTTCCAAATGCACTTCAATCGTTGAAACCTGTGGGGACAGTGGCTGATGACTGATAACATATTATCATAGTACACAGCTTAGAGGCAAAATTATGCTTCTTTGTTTTTAATGTTTTTTTTTTAACATTTCTTTCTGCCGGGTGCTTAATCTAACAATGATAAAGATTATAAACTCTTATATAGATTATTAGGTTATGTTTTGGCATAGTACAATGTCTTGTCATAACCAGCTGAATCAATTCTCATTTCTCTCATGCTCTCATTCTTTTGACTTTATTCAGTTTTATCGGCAGCTGTAACAAGTTATTTATCCATGGCACCCTTCTTTTAAGGTTAAAACTTGCCAGTTGTAGTACTCGTGTTGAATGCCGTTTCTGCACTCTGTGCCTTTTGGGTTTTTTGACCCAGACTTGTCTTGGTCTTGGTTCCCAGGGCCATAGCTACCATTGAGTACACTTAGTTTATATTTTTGGTGATATATATGTATTCTGTGAATGTAAGGGGTTTAATGACACAAAGAGGTGTTTACATTCTGCAGTTACACAAATATTACACTTTAGGTTCGGCTGATTCTCATATCCCGTCAGACTAAATATCATTTAGTTTGATTGTATTAGGCAAAAACCGTTATTTATTTTTCTCCAACAGCATTACATACTCTTTACAGAGTTTTACAGAGTTTGGTTGGTGGCAACGCCATAATTTCTTGGATAGGTGGGGTTCTGCTGGAGGACTTGGGCTGCCTTACCTGCCCAGCGCTGCTAGCTCGTAGCTGCTAGCTCGTAGCTGCTAGCTGAAGTGGCTGCCGTACTGTCAACTTTCAGTTCCCCAAAATTATGCAAAATTCTTTCTCACGTGCTGTTCTGAGCTGTCATATACAGGTACTGGTAATGCTTATTTTCCATAGCGTGTCTTTGCCATGTAACAACCAAGCACCCTCATTTTAGATGTGTAAATCTATGCACAAATGTGCATAAAGATAATTAGATTTTTTAACTATACTGTATCTATAAGTCATAATTTGTAAAATAATCATATTGTTTTTCGTTGTAATCACAATTTTAGCAAATAATGCAAATTTGTGTTGTTTCCTAAAATAAAAAAAAGAAACAAGAGAGGAAGTGATACTTGAATCCAACAGCAGCACAACACAAAGCAGGATGCACAGATAGATGCCTGGTACACAAAAAAGGGCATGTAAAATCAAGGAATACTGCTTCGTTTGTCGTGGTTACATGATTAAAAATAATACCAACGTATACTGAATGCAAATGATAATAAAGGGTTTTGAGTGTTTGTACTTTAATGCTGCTTTGTTTCTTTTGGTCTCGGTCTTGACTCAGTCTTGACCCCAACCTCAGAACTGCTGAGACTTGAACTTGCACTGGACTCAATTTAAGTGACAGCCCTGTCTATAGGTTACGGTAGCATATCCAGGGTCTGGCTTTTACAGCATGTCGTGAGCGTGTACCTAATTTTAGAAGGGTAGTTGGGTGTCACTGTCTAAGTACTTCAGAATACTTAGACATCTTGAACTTTTGCTTGGCTTTGTGCACCCCTCTCTTCGTCATCTTTCCTGTCCAGTGCCTGCTCTCTGCCCCACCCCTCTGCTCTCTGTTTATTCAGGCCATGCTGGGTGGGGTGTCCTGTTCCTCAAGGGCATCCTGTTTTGCAGCTGCTACCGAGTGTCTGTTTCTCATCCAAAATTCAAGGGATTTGTTTGGGTTTATGATATGGGTGTGCAAAAATGGGCTCTGCCTTGTGAGTATAGCTCATGAAACGATCAACCGCCACCATAGATTAAATGCAACACACGGGGCTCAGAGGGGAGGCTGGACTTTAGGTCAGATACAAAGACACACATATTTGCACGCAGAACGCAAAACTACTGAATACTGATGCTGACATTCAAATGTAAAAAAAACAAAAAAACTGTGATGAGATGAAGCATAACCTTTAAACCCCATTGACATTTTCAGTGGTACATATACATTTAAAATATTATTATGTCTGGCAGCTTGTGTAACTGCACTGTAATTGGTATTTTATTTAGATTTTCTACTTAAAAACAAGAAGCTGCCAATGTGATGAAACAGTTTTTGTTGAATTTTATTTTCTGACACCGCCTACTTTCCGAACTACTGAAAAATGAAAGATTTGTATAAGTGTGTTTGGTCCAAAGATGAGTGAACATGGACCAGTTATGGGAAATTCCAACTCATATTAAGCCTTCTGCATGGATGTGTCATTAGTCTAATTAAATTAAACTTTAATGAAGGAAAATACTCAATGGAAAACCTCAGAAACACACACCGCACTCACTCACAGTCAGTCCTGTAATAGGTGGTTGCATCTGCATCTGATGGCATATTATGATATCTACCTGGTCTGTCAGCTTTTGTTGGATCAGTTAATCATTCTTTTGACATCTGACTGGGGCATCTGTATGGATGCTCACTCTGTATTATTGATAGATCTATCACATTACATAGTTTATTGGTAAAAAAATGTCTTGAAATAAGCAACACTTACTTGAAGTGAGTCATTTATTTGAGGAAGATTGTTCAAGGCTGTTGTATTAGGCATCATATTTGGAAGATTTTTAAGGTGATGTGACATAAATAAATAAAATACCATTAGATTCAGCCCGTTTCCTTAATATGTTTTGAAACGTGATAAAATAAAAAAATGTTTTAAACTGAAAGGGACATAAAGGAGATATCCCCTCTACCAAAAGATCATTTTTTAAAAATGTAAATATCCAAAATGAACACTAATAAATTCACACAAACAACAAAACATAGGACTAAACCAGTACAAGGGTCATTAGTAACAAGTATGAGCTCATTAATAATAATAATGACACTATGCCATGTCAAACAAAACAAAAGCTGTACTGAATAATGGACTATTGAGGTCACTGTATCTCATTATTCTACAATACCTTTACCATGGTACTTATCACCTTAGCTGTATCATATACTTAACCACAAAAGAGTAACTACTACTTCATGTTACCACTGTATAAGATAACTTGCGCAATTCTCAAATTGGTCTTCAATTTTAAAATGTTTTTGTTAATTAATAGCAATCATATAGCAAATGTAATTGCTTCTCCTGACTGCATTGTAGCGGCCATGGAACAATTTAACATCCTCCTGTCCATGATTGGCCAGTTGTCCACAAATATAGGAAACATAACAACTAAACAACAAAGTGGATCCATTAATGCAAGGTACATCCACAATACCTTCACTACTTTGTGTATTTATGTATTTTATGGTCTGTAAAATGTATGTTACAGATGCTTGAGTGGCCTCATTCATGTGCTTAGTCTTAAATTTCAAAGCAGTATTTCTCAGGTATGCAAGCTTTTGTGTGTGCTGCCACACTTATTAGTGGCTGTGGTTTTACATAACATACATGGATTGGGATCCTTAATAAATACCCATATTTTTATTATGTTAATTTTGTTCAGTTGTAATCTGTTTTTATTTATATAATTTATAAACCTTTTTAATATAATCATGTTGAAACTGATAGTGTGAAAACAAATATGCCATAGCTCTTAATAAAATTTTTAAACCAAAATTAGTTTTCAATATCTATGAAATATGAATTGGCCACAGTGAAAATGAAAGAGAATGAGCTTACAAAAACGTTGTCATGTTGCCAAATCCAGTCGATAAAGAGGGAATATTTTCAAAGTATGTGTAAGATGGTTTATAATTCATATAGAGAGCCACGGCAGAGTGAACACATCCCAAGATCTGGTTAGACAGATGTGGTACATGAATATGAGAGTAGTGGTGATGGCGTTTGGTGGGGGCTGGGCGGGGGCACAGCCCCGTTTCACCTGCGACATTCCCCGTAACATTTCTCACACATGAGACACCACATTGCATCCAACCGGCTGTTTAACGCCTTTGTTCCACACATGCAAGGGTTG
This sequence comes from Gadopsis bispinosus, assembly GCA_036024995.1. NCBI lineage: Eukaryota > Metazoa > Chordata > Actinopteri > Centrarchiformes > Percichthyidae > Gadopsis > Gadopsis bispinosus. The sequence goes on along the minus strand of JAVQJV010012749.1, from coordinate 235 downwards.
GACCTGTTCAAACGCTGTTGTGCGCTTTCAAAAATGACTGTTTTCCAGTTTGAAAATAGCAATATGAGGTTTAAATTCCAAGGGACAGGCATGGTGGCTTCCGACATTCATAACTTTTAAATGATTGGATTATGTTATTTAGTAAAGGAGCCGTTTTAAAAATTTGAATATGAATTCAGAAACTTAAATCTGGCTTTCTTTGTGGTGATCACCAGCTTGAAAATGGCTTTCCTGT
>JAVQJV010012748.1:0-14269 GCA_036024995.1 Gadopsis bispinosus | reverse complement strand
CACACACACACACACACACACACACACACACACACACACACACACACACACACACACACACACACACACACACACGAGATAAGACTTGACTGATGGCGAGACAGACCTTTCACAGGGTCCATCGAGTTTTGCAGGTCGAGGCGCAGGATCTCCAAGCAACGTTTGAACTGTTTGGCACACAGACTGGGAGAGGGAAGTCAAGTTGTATCCTCCCTGGAAAACATTCACACAGTTAAACCTTTTTACAACCCAATGGTCCTCCTAAATGATGGTAGCAATATGTGGAACTTTTACAGGCAGCTAGTACTATGAAAAGAAACAAACACAGTAATATATATAGTAGCTAGATTATTATGGCCATTCTTAATACAATTGCCTTAAAAATAGTCCAATGGGTACAATGCACAGAAAACAACAGAAATGATGGTGACTCCAGGAGGACTGTTTCATATGTTTGTGTTGATGTTAAATGTACGTTGTGTGTCCTGACCTCCAGCACAGCACACAGTTTCCCTCCTGCGAGGTTCATCAGGAGGTGAGTGAGGTGGGCGAAGATGTCTGGGCTGGCACACATTTTACCCTGAAAGGAAAGACAATCACAATCGCGTTAATCATCCACTAATGTCAGTTTATTACATAATTTCCCAATGATAGTAAACAAGACTGGACACAGGGTTTTACAGTACTAACACGTCATGAGATAAAAGCACAACATTGTAATTCAAGAATTATTATGGTAATTTATATAAGTACCTCTGGATCACCGATGGCGGAGTCAAAGCCTGCACACACCAGGACCAGGTCTGGGCAAAACTGTGACAACGAATCACACGTTCAAGTAAATAATTTCCAATCTAATTCTATCTGTTGGCAAATGTGAATCATCCAAAATGGCTTACCTCATATGCGACAGGCAGAAGGATGTGACAGAAGACTGAGAGATAGTCGCTGTGTTTCATTCCCACCTGAACTATCCCAATGGGAGCTCATAAATAAAGAGAGTTGTGCACACAACCATCATAGAAAATTTGAGATCAGTGCTAAATTAATTAGTTAATTAACAATTAGTTGATTGACAATGAATAAGTACCAGATTTGATAGTCAATAATGGGTTTTACGTTTAACATCATGAACGCAAAAAATACAGGAACATTTTCTTCAAAAATGATCTTTGTGCCTTTTTTATTTTTTTTGTAAAATGTTTAGAATAAATCTATTTATATTATTGTCAAAGCGGAAATTCCATAACATTTTTACATCTTTACATTACAGTCGATACAAAAGTAGAGCCTAAGATAAAGCAAGCAACGACAGGGCCAAAATACATTAAAAAAAAATTATATTTATTGACTTCCAGTGAACAGTATTGCTGTGGTTATTTACCTTGTTCCATGGTACATTTACATTGAATCCTGCCCCTTTCTCTTTGCCAACACTGTCATAGTCTGATTCTCGAAGCTGAGGCCAGAACTTCTGATGTTCATAGCGGTGCCACGAGAAGTAGAGTACGCTGGGAAAGACAATTTAGTACGCAGAGCTTAATATGACAAAACAACATCCACATATAAAACTCAGTATCCATCCATGAGGAAAGACTCACCTTGGATCATCTTCAAAACAGTACTGCACCCCTTGACCATGATGTACATCCCAGTCAACTATCAACACCCTAAAAATACAGACGTAAATAAGTACAGAACCAACACAATAGGTCTTAACAAAATACACATAGAAACTAAAAGTCGTGTTACCTTTTGACCCCATATTTTTGCCTGGCATATCGAGCTGCTATGGCCACATTATTGAACACGCAGAATCCATTGGCAGCACTGCGCATACTGTGGTGTCCTGGTGGTCTGTCAACAATAACAGAGAAGTCATGTACATGTCACGATTTTATCCAGAAATTGATAAATAATCTACAGAGAAAAAACGGGCGTCTCACAACTTATTAACGAACACTTAGTATTTAGTTCATATCTATGTAAACAGAAGAAAAAGAAGCCAATTTCAGAATTTGTGAAGCTGTAAGCAAATATTTGGTATTTTGTAGGGGTTGCCCTAAATACTATTTTAGTTCCATAAATCCTGAATTTAGCTCTAGAATATTTATGTAACATATTAACTTTTTTAGCCTCTTATGTCGTTCAGTTATTTCCACAACTATTCCTTAACTTTCCTTAATAATTGACTCCAGTGTTTTTGGGTTTGTCTTCTTTAGTAGATTTCTAAAATACTGAACATTTGCTCATAATCTATGACCAAAACTTTGCTTTCTCTATTACCTTAGTGCTGACAGTGTGCAGGAGATTGCTAGCTTTACATGACAAAATCGTAAAAAACACTTACTAGAAAATCAGGGTTATGATCAAATAATGACATGCCTATCAACTTATTAATAAATGGACTACGTCTTCCAGCACTAAAGCAAAACAACACAATCAAAAACAATCTTCTTCATAATAGAGACTCGTACACACTCACATCAGAGTTTATAACAGGACTGCAGTGTTTAACTGGTTAGCGGCCTCACCTGACCAGAGCCATGCCATTTCTCACTTTCCCCGTCATGACACTGTCCACCAGTTGAAGTGCCGACCCTGCAGCCAGCTTGGCACAGTGATAGATGTTCTAGGACAGTAAATGAGAAAGAAAAACAGCACTAACTAACTAACTAACCAGCACTGAATTAACAAATGAAAGACATGGATAAATGACAGCTGCAAATCAGCTAGTAAGAAGTGTAGGACTGACTGGGTGGAAGTAGACGTCACCATATTGCAGGGTGAACTCCTTCAGCTCCTCCAGAGTCATATAGGGGGTCTTCTTCACTGCCTCCAAGTACTCCTCACTATTGGGAGAAGCAAAGTACATGTATCGACTTCGGGTATTTATTTCAGCCTCATACAGAAACAGAAAAACGGAATCAGACGGCTGACCTGTGTACCAGCAGAATGTCTGCCTCCGTCGCCTCGCGGACAGGTATGGAGACGCAGCGATCAGCCAGGCCGTTCTTGATCAAAGCTTCATGACTCACTGTCAGACGCTCGGGTACCTCGACCTTACATGCAGGGCTGGAGAAAATAATAAAAAATAATAATAATGTCCCATGCAGCTGAGCTTGAACTTTGTGTTGAATTTTGAGGTCAGAAGGTGTATATTATGAGCTAGTGAATGCTTTGATTAGTATATTAGTTACTTTTTATTAGTAACTTAAAGTCGTTACTAGCTTAGTCATTTTATTTTTGCGCTTTTTGTGCACAAATCACCTAAAAAAACAACAACAGATAATAGAGGTGAAAATTAACTCAAGAAGCAGTGGACCTCCCTCTAAATTAAAAATACAAAAACTAGTATAAAAAAGATTAACTGGTCAACTAAAAACACATTGAAATTCAAATGAAATAAAGTAAAATGAGAGACACACAAAATCAACAAAGCAATGCAATACTGCTCAGCTGAAATTTATTTTATTTTTTTTTTTTTAAATAAGACAAAATGATTAGACTAATTAGACATCATTAATGAAATGAAAACACAGACAGTAACGTAAATTAGCTTAGCTATTACCTGACGGTACAGCAACCAACGCAACCGTACGTTACTTATTAACATGTCTAACTATAAATAAATGAATAGGTTGAATGTAGCTACAATTACCCAGCCTTAAGACACAGTCGTGGTTTTCTAATAAGCGATATTCAGGTTTATTTGATTAAAGTAGATGGATATATGCAACAAAACAACCGTCATGTACTTACTCAACCCAGAGGAGTTTGTACTTGGTCATCTCCTCGTCGTAAATCAGTGCGGTTCCCATCTTCATAGTTTCCCAAACCAGTCAAGCTGCGTGGACTGCAGCGCCTGTGGCAACGTCAGAGTCTGTTTCTAGTTTAAACTGCGTGAATTAAGTTGACGGAGAAGCGCCGACAGTGAGAGTCCACCGACAATGAGACACAGTGCAAAGTGTCACCGGATGCTGTGTTTCATGGAGGTTGTCAAACTGTTTAATAGTGCATTAGCGCCACCCTCAGGAGGGCGTCCGGTACTTACGTGTGTGAACAATGTCACTAATAGTACTTACCGGTCGGTATTTGTTGTTTGAAACAAATGGTTGGTTGCTATCTATAAATGGCAGATATACAGATATACATAGAAATAGGTTTAGATTTTACTGACTAGAAGATGCTTTGGTTTGGATAGAAATGGTCAACACAAATGTAAAAAGACCAAAAATAAGTAAATATAGAATTGAGCTTGAATAGCTTGGTGTATATAACAAAGAGCTATTGGTTTTTGTTCCACTTAAGTTCAACCAGAGTTTTCCCATATTTACATTTATAGATGCACTGTGTTTTTTTTTAACAATTTAAAGACAATTATGAGTTTACATAATCCTTATTTTAATAGAAAAACAACAGTGCACAACTCAGAGTACATCAATAGTACAAAATATATAAACAGATCAAATGACATGAGAACATTTGGTCAGGCAAGACACCATTTCTGATCTCAACAATCTTTTGGGAAGTGGCGGCATCCTTCCTGTGGGAAATATGTGGTTTGGAAGCAGGGAATCATGTCAATGAACTTACAAATGTTCATATGATAGAGATGTTTATTTTGAAAATATTGACCTCTGGCACAGTTTCTTCAAGAGTCTGCATTTAGGCCACTTTGGAATTCAATCTATTGTCTCCAACAACACAAAAAAAAAACCAGCTGGAAAACATTCCTCATACAATGCTGCTTTATTGACAACAAACAAAATAAAATGACGTCCTGGTTCCTCAATGTGAAAGTTGATATCATTGCATTAACAGTTATGATTCATGTGGCCTCAGCAATGATCCACCCCTCCCCCCTCTCCTCTTTGCCCTCCTCCTCGCCCTCCTCTGTCCTATCTGCTGTTTCCTCTTGCATTCTTGTGGGAAAAGCTGAGCTCCTTCCCTCTTTCTCTTCCATCCCCTCGTCCTTCTTTACCTCCCTTCCCTCTCCTCCTATCCTGCACAACATGAGAAGTGCTCCCTTGCACCTCTTCCTGAATGTCAGGTCACAGGCAGCGTACAGGAGAGGGTTAAGACAGGAGTTGAGATAAGCTAAACAGGTGACATATGGGTGAGCAGCCAGTAAAAGCTGATCCAGAGAACAGGAGTATGGGACAAAACCAAACTCCAGAAGCATGGAAACAGTCTTATTAACATGCAGAGGCAGCCAGCAAAGGAAAAAAGCCATCACTAAAGTGACAATGACCCTCAGGAGTCTTCGCTGGCGCCTGCGGTCAGGACGAGGGCCCTGTCCAAAATGTCTGCTGAGGAGCTGGGCCAATGAGCAGTAGCAGACAAGCAGGATGACAAGAGGAAGCAGGAATCCAATTAGAGTTGACTTAAGGCTCAAAGCGGCCGCCCACCACATCTCTGCCCTCTCTCGATCTGCCTCCTCCAGCTCTGCTCCAATCAGCATGGAGTAATCCATATGACAGGAGAGGAACACTGATCCAGAGTCAGAAGAATGAACTGGCTCTAGCTGCCAATCATCCTCAGGTTCAGGGTCTAACTCCACCTCCCTGACGGAGCGCAGCAGCAAACCAGGAAGTGCCAGCCCTCCCGCCAGTACCCACACCGCTCCAAGAATCCACAAAACCCTGCTGGGGCACCTCTGTGGGGCTTGGTGGCTGGAGTGCCGGCGTCCAGTCAGAACCCAGTACCGCTCCATACTGAGCATGCTCAGGCTGAACACACTGGCATACATGTTGAGCGCAGTGAGGAAGCTGCTGATTTGGCAGAGGGGTCGCCCAAATGGCCAGTGGTAGCCCATCGCTGTGTAGACTGCCCACAGAGGGAGAGTGACAAGGAAGCAGAGGTCGGCTAACGCTAAGCTGGCTATTAGAGAGTCTGTCAGCGAGCGGGAGGGACGAGGGATGGAGGGGCGGTAAGAGGAGGAGGTGGAGGAGTGAGAGGAAGGTCTGCAGCTTTGTCCAGATTTTTCCTTGTTCTTCTGAGGAAATGACCCGTGATGAGATCTACCAGCACTGTTGATGTTCTGCTGACTGGTTCTGAAAATGCCAGTGCAGCAGAACTTTCCAGTTCCAGCTTGGTCTCCGCTCCTCGTTCCCCTCCCCTCGGTTCGGTCCAGGTAGGCCCACAGCACCAGGCCGTTGCCGAGGCAACCAACCAGAAAGGCCAGGAGGTAGACGGACGGGATGATGGAGAAGGACGGAGACCAGTCGCTGTAGTCGCAGTGGAAGAGAGGAGAGGGAGTAGGGGAGGGGAGAAAGTCGGCATCTGACATCTCTGTATCCGTGTTCTTGGTTTCTATATAAAATAATTTTCCATTAAAATCAGCGGAGGTTCCAATAACTGGTGAGGTTTTGTCAGTGCAATGCAAAAAGTCCAAACTCCTGCACGGGTACGATTGTTTTACATATAAAATTCAGTGCTCAAATTCCAATAGTGAATTATCCCCCAGTTCACTTTCACTTCATCCTCAGTCCGTTGATTTGGATAGTCTGAAAATTCAATCAAACACGACGATATTCTTAAACTTTGGCAACAGGTACAAATACTATAAGTACTGTACATACACAGCTTGCAACAACAAGTCAAAAGTAAGCTACACACATTTAAATTCAGAAATTTATTCCAGGAATTTTGGACTAATCTGCCCAAGAATGTTTTTCTTACATGCAAAAAGGAACAAAATGTCATCAGTGTGTGTAAATTGTGTGTTTGTTATAAATTTCAGTATTTGTGTCCATGCTCATGTTGTATACCTTCCCTTGTGCACAGGTGTCTCTTGAAAAAGACATTCATCTCTCAATCAGACTAAATTAAATAAAAATCTAAAGCTTAAGGTGGCATTGATGTCCAGCTTTTTTTTAGAGTTTCATTCCTGCAAGAAGACCAATCAAGAGTGTGCACATCCAAGAAAACCATTATAGGTTCTGGATAAAAAACATAGTTTATCACAGTGCCCTAAAACATTTAAGAAGAAATGGCTCTGCCTCACAGTGAACCTTTGCCAGATATTGACAAATTATTATTTAATAAATGTATTTGGACATAATGTATTGGGTGTGTTTCTGCTTTTATTTTTACAAGGCAATTCTTTGAATTAATTTTCTAAATTTGGATTACAGCCTTTATCAAACTGGATGTTTTGCATGTAAACGTTACATCCCAGCCTTCCTAAATGAGGGCCTAGTCTTGAGAGGAATTATGATGATGCTCATAAAAGAGACACTTACCTCAGGCTACTTCATCAGTCTGGACCAAATCCACTCTGATATTCAAGTAAAAGTGTGAAAATCATTGTGGAGCAAAATTCAGCCACTGTCCTCTCATCCTGTCTTCTCTCATTTCACTTTCTTCTCTTGTTTCTCTCTCAATCTCCACATCTGCACTGTGCCAGCTGAGGAAGGTATGCCTTCCTCTTGAGTCTGAATATACAGCAATGTCCTCTATACCCCCCCGCCCACACAGACACACACACACACACGTTTGCACACTCTCCTTTCTCTTGTTCTCAAACCAGACCACCCCAGCAGAGAATTGCGAGCCCTGCAAACACCCCCCCAACACAAACACACGCACCTCCCGAGAGACACAATAACGCCACCCATGCTTCCCCCTCAAACACACACAAACCCGAGACACACAAACAGATCCCCCTAATCCTAGTCTAGGCGGCTCATATTCTCTATGCACAGACACAAATACATCTGAATGCACACGTGCAAACACAAACACGCTCTTAGTTCTCTGTGCCGCACATGTTCAAACACACAGTGAATACAGTGGCCATATGTAACAGCCCTCACAGTGGACAAACAACAACTAAAATACCTCACATTTGTAGTCAGGCCACAGTATCAGAATAGCAGAGTGAATGCATGTGAGGCTGCCTTCACGAATATATTCAAAAGGCCTTTAAACCATTATTCTGGACATGCCTAGCATAAAAAAAGAACAATACTGACAGATTTCAGATGAAAGTAAGTCCTAACACACAGCTGTGTTATTTCTCGCCATGAGTAAAGAAATCTATTAAATGACAGTTCCAGTGTCTGAACAGAGAGGTGTTTCTGCCATGCCAGTTCTTATAGCAGTGTGCAGATAATTCAGTTTGATTCAAGGTAGCAACGGGCGTTCTAGCCCTGGCAGCAATATGCTCTCAGAACTTTACTCATTTAGGCACCTTTAGATTGAAGGGGTGTTTCTTTTACTTGCACATTGTCTCCTCTACCCTGCATCTGCGTCAATCTTCACTATCGACAAATAAATGACTTTCTTCTTCTTCTCCTTCTTCATAGATGTTTTCAATAATTGTCATATGCAATACTGCAATTTGCAAATACAGGCAAAAATAGTAGTATGGCTATGAATCTGGCCATTAAAGCGTTGCCATCTTATCAGAGTACCGGTAACTGTTTTGATATGTGGACCGTGAGTGGAATATAAATCAACTTTCTAGCTTACTGACCAGTAACTGTCTTACTAATCAACCACAGCATATACCTTTGTCAGTTTAGGTGTACGCTGTTTGCTTGTTTCTGATCTAATGCAAACGCAAATTTGATTTTGAACTAACTTCATTTGACTAAGAATTTCTCTAGACCTTCAAGTCTTTTCATTTCAAAGCAAACATTGAACTTTTACAGCATTACATTCATATAATAATATATTTCTGAATGGAATAGCGCAGAGATGACAGGAAACAAAGAAACGTTCCCCCGCCAGATTCAAAGCGGAGTTCATCATGGCTGGTGCCTGGTGTCCCTGAGACATGGGGACATCCCTTATGAGATAACATTATGTTACTACATTTAGTTATAGAAAGCATTATTATATAAAACTTAATATTATTTTTCATAAAATGATAAAACCTTTACCTCTTCAAGGTGGATGTAATCTATATCCCCTAGACTTCACCTTCAGAAAGGATAATAAAATGAGTTTGAGGCATTTTGTCTGTTTTAATTTTTGTCATCTGAGGATTTTAAGTACGTATATTGGATGGATGAATGGATACTATAGGTCAGCATGGGGTTACAGTGTAAACAGTGAAGATGTTCCAATAGTAAACAGGAAGTGTTTGTTGCCACAGGGGTAGAGGTCACGCTGCCATCAACCTGTTGTTATGGGAACAGATGTTTCCACATTCCACAGTCTTTTCTCTCCCACGACAACACACACACACACACACACACACACACACACACACACACTTTTACTTACTTTGAGGGAAAGAAAGAAAGTCAGATTAAATACAACTGTTTCACTGAGAAGAAAACTGTAGGCTGAGCATCACAGTGGGACAACCAGAGCACATCAAGCTGTATGATATGACAGACTTTTAAAGACCATATGAAGATTGACAATCTTCTGCAAACGGCTGGTATTGACAGCATAATGGACAGAATTTCAGTAACTGCATTGACAATGGTCATTAAATCAATGCATCATCCCTACCAATACCTGAGAGAACTGTTGAGGGCACCACTACCAACGTTTATGAAAAGAGGGGATCCACATTTCTTCATTTTTCCTGTAACACCACCATGAAATTGACTTTTTTATTTTATTTTAAGCGAATTGTCCTCACAACTATTGAATGGATTGCTTATGAAATTTTAGTACAAAAAAATCATGTTCCCGTCAGGCTGAATCCTTTTGTGATTCCCTGATTTTTTTAATAGCAACATTACATGCTCAGCATTTTAATTTGTTCAGTACATTGGTATATGACCAAATACTTTTAAAACTGACACTCCCATCAGCTTCAGCTGTACTTTGTATTTACTGCTAATTAGCAAATGTTGGTGAACAAAATCGAGAAGGGTCAGCATGTTGGCATCGTCATTGTGAGCATGTTACCATGCTGACTTTAGCGTTTAGCTAAAATGTGCTTGAGTAGTCTCACAGAGCTGCTAGCATGTTTGTAGACTCGTAGTCTTGTTAATTTATGTACCTAGGACTATCTGGAAAGCATTACTGGTACTCAGTGGATCATCCTGGTGAAACAAAGTGGATTAAGTCACACTCGAAGAGAGGCTGAATTACAGGGCTCAGTGATTCTAGGGGCTTAAATACTACATATTGACCAGGTGGGATATCCTAGACAGTAGACTGCTTAATCAGAAAAAATACCAGCACCCGGAGAGGTTTTTCTAGGCCAGACAGACTTTTATTAAATTCTTTCTTTAGGACACTCCTTAATGTCACAAAGAAAAGAGATTGTAGCACAGACTATATCCTCTGTATTCATTGGACATTAGTGCAATGTTTGAACGACTACTATTAAACCTATTAGTGACGTCACAGCGTAACTTCAGCCTTAAAGTAGGCCTAATCAGCCAGAATTACTCGAAACACCCGGTGTGGGTTTGCAGGACCATTAATATCTCTGAACCTTTCTGTGCCTGTGACCGCCACTGGTGCTTGTTTATGGCTTTTCAAACATGGCAATGGTTTGGCTAGCTGTAAAGGGAAAACAAAGGATAAGAATTTGCATAATATGCCCGAGATGGTATGAAGCACAGAGGAGGCACAGTCCACACAGAGGGACGACGTTGCAAAGGGATTCAATTCACTGTGGAGACATACTGCACGTTTCGTCATGACTGTCTGCAGAACTGATCAAACGCTCATCTGCCTTCTTATCATTGTGATGGCGGGGGCAGAGGTGCAGGAAAACTTCTCACCCGAGTGTAAGCAGTTCCTGTACATGGGCACATTGCCTCGAGGGCTCGAGGAGCAGCCTTTTAAAAAGATTTGCCAGTTCTACATGGGCAGCCCACGATTTGTCACCTTGTATGACACCTTCAACCACGTTCCTGTTTATTCTGCGTACACCTTCAAGCGCTCGGACGGCTCCAAGAAGGTTTATGTGCCTTGGATGTATGAGCCACAGGTAGGCACGGTTGCTCATTTATTATCTTTCTCTGCCAGGATTTAAAATGTTTTTCTAATTTCTAGTGTTTAGGATAGAAATAATTGTAAAGATCCTATGGCAATTTGTTTTATTTGGTCATCCACTTACTGTCAACAGGATTTTGTGTTTTTAACAATGACAGTGGTTATTCTGACAGCTCTCCGCAGTGTCTGGTTCCAGAGAGATGCAGCAGTTCCCTTCTGAAAATGTTCATAAGAGTTTTGAGGATGCTCAGGCCGTGCTTGACGACTACTCTGACACTGTAATCTTTGAACGCGGTCAGCTGAATCCAGACGAGCACCAGGCCCACCCTGACGACAAAGCATCCACCTACACTCTGACCAATGTGGTCCCTCAGGTCAGAGAGTTCAACATCGGCCCCTGGAAGCACCACGAGCACACCATCCGGAGGCGGCTCAACAACTACTGCCGTGGCACCGCCTACGTGGTCACCGGCGTCACCACCTCGGGGCACACAATCCGCCGCCACAACATCAACCGCCTGGGCATCCCCACCTACCTCTGGTCGGCCTACTGCTGCATTGATTTTGACCACAATGCGCCATACTCCGAGCGCTCAAAGTTTCCTGCGTTTGCAGCTCACGGGCTCAATGACAGGGAGAATAATAAGGTTCAAGAGATGACGGTGCAGCAGCTGGAGGACTTCCTGAAGCATGTAACTTATGTCAGCAGTTCTTTCCAGGTCTTTTATGACAACTGTGTGCCTCCTAATAGTGCTAATAGTGCCCTGCACCTGCCTTGAAAATAACAGTCCTTCAGGGTTAGTATAGATTGATATTCACACCAGTGTCAACAATATTCAACATATAGCAGCTGACTAGGAATTAACTTTATTTAATAATCCTATTAATTGATTTATTTTAACTTTGCAGTTTTCCATTATCCAATTTAGTTTGGCATATAATTGCTTTGTGGCAGCTTGTTAGCTTATCAAAATATTTTTTCACATTTCTGCAAAATAAGTCAATAGACAACCGTCTGTGTTTTTGTCACATCACTATTACCCTGATTATGCTATAATTGGACTGATCTTTACTCATTTTAAAGAGGATTTACTTTGTATTTTAATAGTATAACAATCTCAGATAAAATGTTACACTTTTAAAAGATCTGGTTGAAAGCTCTGAAAAGTGACCAAGTGGATCTTTAAACTTAGAATTTGTTTCATATACTGTCCATTTATCTCTCTGAAAATCCCCTTGGTAACTGAAGTTTAACTTTCACATGGTTGTACTCTTCATTCACTTTATCTCGATCTCATGTTAACTTATCCTCTTAATGACTGGAAACTACACCTGCCTCTGTGGGCCCTTTGTTCAGCACAGGCAGATTAAGACCCAACAGTTTTACATTTTCACAGCCTCTTAACTGTGGCACTACTGTACACTTCTCTCATGAAAAGCAACACAGACAAATACAGTGCAAACTGGGCTAATATGCAGGTTCTGACTTTTCCTTTTAACGTTCTTTGATCCTATATATTACAAGAATATTCACATATCCTACTAAAGAATTTAACTATTTGGTGAATAATTGGAGTTTGTGTTTATCAGCTGATCAGAATAGGGAACTGTAAAAACATTTTAATGTTTGGGAGTGATAGCTTGTCCCATCTGTTCTAAATTTTTATTGTAAACCTTTTGTTTACACTTGGATCTCAATCTGTGCTTTGACATGTGAACTACAAAAGCTAAATTAAGTTTAAATAAAGTGGGATATTAAAAATCACACACTTTCTCCCAATATCTATTTTTGTGACTTTGTTCATTATTATGCATCGGGATCTGGTAAGATCTCTTTAGTTGTGCTTTGGTACAGCAGGTAATAGATGCTACGAACAGTATTAAAACACAAACAGTGAAATTATTCAAAACTAGGAGGGCAGAAATAGCCCCAGAGTGAATGAAATTATTAGTAACCACATTCAGCCTGAAAGGGTAGCTGTATCCCGCCATCTGGCATATACCACAGTGCCAGATGGTCAGCTCAACAGAGCTTGTTTTGAGCAGCAGCAGACTGATATGAGCCCAAAATACATTTCAGATCCTTAATTGGAGGGACACTTAACTCTGATGGCCAGTAGATGGAGGCAGTGTTTATGTAATCTTAGCCACATTGTGCAGCTGTGGGAAAAAATTACTACATATTGTTCTGAATAACAATAAAGGCTTCATCATTACATTGAACAATATATAAACCCCCCCATGATGCAAAGAAAACAGCAGCATATTAATACTTCAAAACAGACTGAACGCTATAAACTCGCAACATTTTTTTATTTCCCTCTTCAAGAGTGTTTTCAATTCACACATTCAGCTCAAAGTAAAAAAAAACAAACTAATAATTGTACAAAGAGAGCATGCTGAGCACCCTGTATGTGACAGCACCCTGAATGCACAATGTTTACTTAAATCACTGTCCAAATATGCTGAATCATTGCAGCAGAGAAACACTTTAGAGCAAGTAAAAACACAATTTTAAAAAAACAAAAAGTTGAATAATGATAAATCTCTGTACTTCAAAGAAATTACCTTTGGGTTCACACAGAACCAAATCGCTCTCTCACACACATATAATACACTTAAAAAGAGTAACCAGTCACAGTAGACGGGTGCTTTTGCAGTTTGCAGCCCAGTTTGTGCCACAATGTGTTTTGGTCTCAGTTGAACCAGGTGGTGTTGAGCTGTGTCTGTTTCTTGATGCTAGTGTCCAACTTGAGGACCTCTCTGACTGCCATGGTGGCATAGGTTGAGGGAGGCAGGGAGAACTCCATCCGCAGAGCCCGATACTTCCCCTCTGTTGGAGGAAGGAAAGAAATACTGTATCAGAGTGCACAAAGAAGGCTGTCAAACAACCTTATCATCTCACACATAATGTATATATTTAGCATAACATGATATATCAGCATAAAATAAGGGTACCTACCAGTGTAATTATATCTGAGTGTTTAAAAAATTGGGTGGGGGGGGGGGATACCATTTCTGGAACAAACAGGCTGTAGTTTGACAATTTAAAAAAATGCAATAAATGATCTTTGGGGAGCTCTGCTGCATGGTCAGCGGTTCATTTGCATAGTCTCTCATTTTTCTCTTCCCTCTCTTAGTGGAAGCACATTCTGAGCCGTCCTTGTTGCTCTGTGTCTGTTAGATATGTACTGTAAATAAGCAACTGTTTGCTCAGCTTCATATGGTGATAATATATCAGTGTGTGTGTTCAGTTTGTTACTCTGTGACCAAAAAAGAAAAATAAATAAATAAATCAAGTAATGCCGATTTAAGGAAACTAAATTTTAAACAGTTTAAACCTGTTTTAACA
>JAVQJV010012742.1:0-10495 GCA_036024995.1 Gadopsis bispinosus | reverse complement strand
TTATGCTTGCATGGTCTTTCTTTCAAAAAGAAAAAAGCTGGATAGTAAGCATAAACATAACGGTGTATGTGCCAGCTAATATTTAAAATTTTAGATGGTCAGTATCTCAGAACATAATTCTTTGATTTGTGATAGATTTCACATAACTGGTATTACATTTGTAGTATCTCACCTTTCTTATGTTTAATGCATAGTAGTTCTGCAATGGTGGTTTAAATTGCAGTCCTGAATTATAATATGTCTAATATTAATAATAATCTTTTTCCAACTCTCAACATTAAGTTAGACTATCAATAACTGTCCTCTGATTCAGTTACTTTGTGGTTAATCACTCCATAACTGCAGGTTTGAGCTACTCATGTACAGCATGTTTCTCCATTTTCCATGATCTCCTTTGTGATTGCACAACACTTAACAACATATTAGCGCACACCTAGCTAATTGGAATCCTGTTCAAGTACATACATATGTACCTGTTTAGCCAGTACACCTATGATAATCCTTCATTAATCAGTTCAATAATGTATATTCATTGTATCATGAATATAGTGATATCATGAATATAGTGATAACTTAAGTTTTGCAAAAAAATATACTTTATACATTTTATTTAATTCCTTACAAGTTTCCACTACATATATTATACATGTATGTGTCTGGATAGACATGCAAACATGGATATAAACTACAACTTGACTTGACTCAAACCTCTCATGCCCATATGTACACTGAAAGCGTTATTGGAAGCTGTTATTGTTCTTCCTATTCATACTGGCCCTGAAAAGATCCCTTCTTAATGCAGATCAAATGTAAGTGGGGATAAACACCTCAGTCCCCATGTGTAAAAATGCATTCTAAAGTTCAGCTGAAGTTAATATAAAGCTTCTGCAGTCTGATTGAATCAAATAAACTTTCCAATGTTACTGTCTTTTCAGTACAGACTGGCTTTGTTTTGCTATCTAATTTCAAATTATCCATATAAAACTAAAACAAAGCTGCCATAAGCTAAGTAGCAGGTCTGATAAATGAGGTCCAACGTCAGTCCCCGCCTGCACACAATATTTACTTTCCGCCATTTATTTGAGTGTCGGAATTCTTAGTGTAAAAATTGTCCACTATATTTTGCCCTACAATTAATTGTCCATGGCTTGTAGATTACTTTTATAGAAAAAATCCCATAATGCAATGTTTTGCCTTTGATAGATTAGAGAAATTCTGCTGACTTCTTGCAATGTCTTGTGAATGGGAAGAAAATGAAAGCCTCCTGAGAACATTAATGTATTATTCCAAGAAGGTTATATCCACTGCTAGTATTCACTCGATTTTATATGCGTAAATCAGCTACTTTTCTAGTGTTACATATTTGTGGTGATTCATTAACATTTAAACCAGATACAAACAAACAGTGTATAGCTCCTTTTACATTAGCTGAATTGATTCTATTAGTGTTAAAATTGGATTTTATTTAGATGTTAACGGCCAGAAATGGTGGCTATTGTTGACACCTCTAGTCTTTTTCACCGAGTGGATTGGGTATGATTGGGTATAATAACTAGGAGGCTGGTGTGAACAGTCACACAGTCATTCTCACTTGGCTGCTCAGAATTACGGTCTAAATTATATAACGTGAACATGGCAATAACAGGAAAAGAACAGGTGTAACAGGTTAACATTAATGCCTCAGTTAAATGAAGTGTCCCATTAACCCATGCCAGTGACCCATCGTGCATAAAACCAAGCTCTGGAACTGACAAAACCTAAGTGGGATGCAGCCATCAATGTTTTTAATTCTAATTATATTAATTTGAATTTTTCTTGCTATGATAAGGAGTTTTTGCTAAGAGAATTGTCTATTTAGTTAATGTGAATGCTAAAAACTATACCCGTTTGGCTCTACCATTGAGGCGCTGCCTGCCTATATTATATGAACACTGCATTACTGTAGTTGCTTCAGATTTCCTCATCTTCAAGTTGGCAAGCTTGAGGTCATGTGTCATTTTTATTATCGCATGCCTTCCATCCTCGGCCACATTAAATTAAGTCTTGTAAATATTGAGTGAGATTCATGTTCACTGAGTAGCCTACACTATTGTTTATATTCTATGCTTACTGCTTGTGTGTACCTGAGGAGAAATCCAGCCACTGACTTGTATTATCTCTGATGTAGCTCAAGCCTTCCTGCTGTTAATGTACAAGTGGCGCCTCTAGAAGAATAATCTGAAACCACAAAGGTTTTGTTTAAACACCATGAGATGTTGTCTGAATAATTAATAATTTGTCTCGTGTGGCTAAGGAGTGTATGTAAGTAGAGGAAAAAATATATTTAAAAATCAGTTTGCCTTTTTTGTAAAAAAAGTCTCTAATAAAGTACCTAATAAAAAACTGAAAGCAGTATTCCTCTATTATTGCAAAGGTATTTGTTCTATATATGCTTGAATAGGGAGTTTGCAGTAACCTGAGTGTGTGAGTACATGCATTCCTCCTGTATCACCTGTGAGTGTTTCCTGTGGTATAAGTTTCTGATCTA
Source organism: Gadopsis bispinosus (assembly GCA_036024995.1). NCBI lineage: Eukaryota > Metazoa > Chordata > Actinopteri > Centrarchiformes > Percichthyidae > Gadopsis > Gadopsis bispinosus. The sequence continues at coordinate 7,968 of JAVQJV010012742.1, read as the reverse complement.
ATGTAGCAGCCTGATATTTTTATGTTAACTCGCAGAATGGATTTGTGGATGTCAATGTTGGTCTATTCTGTCAGTTGGTCTGTCCAGCACTTTGGTCTAGACTGAACAATTATTGGATGGATTGCCTAATGACTTTGGTGATCCTCTGATGTTTTCTCTAACGGCACCGTAAGGTTGACATCTTTGGCGTTTAGTGAAATGTATCGTATATGAATATAGTGCCAGATATTTGGTACACACATCCATCCCCTTAGTGCCATCATCAGGTCAAAATGCTGACATCTCCAATACCATGGTTTATGATCAAATACCTGCAAAACGAATGACATTACCATCAGCCTCAGCTGTATTTTCTGTGCTAATAAACGAATGTTAGTATGCTAACAAGCTAAACGAGGATGGTGAACATGGTAAACATTATACCGGTTAAACATCAACATGTTAGCATTGTCATTGGGAGCATGTTTGCATGCTGACTTTACCATTTAGCTCAAAACACAGCTGTCCCTAAATATAGCCCTACAGAGCCAAGCATGGCTCTAGAGTCTTGTCTTCTTATAGTATAGTATAGTATAGTATAGTATGCAAATTAAAGCATTAAACAGGGCTTATTTACAGACATGTAATAGTAGAAAAATAAACTTGTCAGTGCTGTCTGGTAGACAGACTACATAATAAGGTGATGCCGATATATCTACAATAAGCTTATATTGCCTCATATATTAGCCCTGACAATTTATCCGTTTATGCTGTTTTACAAACCCGTATGTACAACCCATATATTAGTGCTTGAAAAGGGCATAAAAGCTACATGTCGTATGATATGCAATTCTATTTCTAATTTGTCTTCTTTCTACATATCTGAAAGAATGACAGACATTTGCTTCCATCAGCTTTTCAAGTGTGATGATTTGCTGCTTTTCTTTGTCTTATGTGTATGGTTTTGCAATGTTGATCAGATAAAATGAGCAATTGAAAGATGTTACCTTGGGATTTCCTTTTCACAATTTTCTAACATTTTAGAGACCAAATGATGAATCAAATAATTGAGAAGATAATGGGCATAATAAAAATAATTAATAAGATGCAGCCCTAAATTGTATTACATTAGAGTGAGAGATGTTCTTAATACTTTGTCCACCCCATTTTAAATCAGTAAGTGCAGACCTGTAAATATTAGACACACCTCTCCTTATATGCAATACAGTTCAACTGTACAATCCACAAACTACAGTCTCAGAAATGCATGTTACTTCAAAAATGAAATTAGAATCAATTTATCTGAATGATTGTTTGCGGGGCTGTTGTTTTAGACGGCAATAGTTTTAGCTAGGTGTAGCTAATAAACTGAGTTTTCTTTTTTTTAGCATGTTTTCATAATATCACAAAAACATGCAGCTGATATTTATACAAACAAATCAGAGCAATAAATCAGCTGTTAATCCTGTGTGTGTGTGTGTGTGTGTGTGTGTGTGTGTGTGTGTGAATTGTAGCCTTCTGTATCCTGTTTTAAAGCGGCTGGTGACAGTTTATTTGCACTCCTGCTCCCGTCCAGAGGGGTGGGGTCCACATGGCACAACAACACTAGCAGCTATCCGCAAATGTATCCCATTCGCTCACTCACTTTTTTTTCACTCAGCCGGATCACTCCTGTCCCCGTTAAACTAGCATTTTACACCTTTTTGAAGTGTGAGCCCGTCGGCTCTTTTGGGAACATATGATGTGAATTGAATTAAATTGAATTAAATTCAATTTTATTTATATAGCGCTATATCATAACAGAGTTTTCTCATAGCACTTGTTAATATAGAGCAAATCTAAACCAACTCTATATGTATAGACCCAACATTTCCACCATGAGCAAGTGCTAGGCGACAGTGGCAAGGAAAAACTGCCTTTTAACAGGCAGAAACCTCAAGGTTCTGCTTTTAACGTATAAGACCTTGCATGGACTTACTTATCTGAGCTAATTATACTGTATACACCGGCACGCCCTCTTCGCTCTCTCTCTCTCTCTGCTGGTCTGCTGGTCATTCCATCAGTTAGCAAAAAAATCAGTTGGCTTCAGAGCACTTGACTACCGTGCACCTTATCTTTGGAATGGCCTTCCATTACATGTTCAGTTAAAATCTTTACATCAAGACTGAAAACATACCTTTATTTACTTTATTAGAGCCTACCCTAGAACTGAGAATTTAGTCCATCAATTGATCAAATATCCATTTAACAATGGAATTTTTAATATGGCTATTTTATTATAATTATATTCAAACATGCAGCATACAGAGCCCCTCTGGGGTCATATGGTAGAAAAATAAAACTCGAGTGTAATCCGTGCACACAGTTTTATAATCTGTACCCTCGTATTCACAATCCGTGCTCTCGGTTTGCTTTTTTTTCTACACAGCAGCAAATGGAGTGGACCATTACACACATGTATGCACAGATTGTGAATCTGAGGGTACGGATTACACATAGAATTTTTTTTCCTGCCATATGACCCCAGAGGGGCTCGTATGCAGCATGTTATTAATGTTGTGTAATTTTAATTTTTTTTTTTTTTTTTATTTCGCCTGCAGGGTGTTCTGTTCTGTGTGTTCTCTTGGATTTTAAAGTGTATTGGCACCATGTGGCATGGCGATTCTGTACTTTAAATAAAAATTGATTGATTGATTAATTGAGCTCCACAGAAAGGAGCTCTCAAATCCGTAGAGCCTGTTAAAGGGCAACGCTTGTGTGAAACAGAAATGGCTAAGTTCATATGTAGGAAAATCTTTCCTCAAGCAACACGCTCGGTATTGATCTGAGTGCCAGGTAAAAAATCTTTCTGAGAGAATTAAACAGATGGTGTGTCAGTTTGCGTCTGTATGTGTTTGTGCTTGCATAGATTCTGTGGCATGTGCAATCATGTGCATGTGTTTTTGTGTTTTTGAGAGTTGTGTAGTGTTTGTGAGAGGGAGACTGGATAGGTTGCATGTGTTTCACCTACCAGCTCTGGTGAGTTCATCACTTTGTTAATTGGATTATATCAAACACCTGTGTCTAGTCTAATGCGCAGCTCCCTCTGCTTTGACTTCATGCTCTAATTATTTGATTACTGGTTGGTTTTACTATATGAACACGTTTCACTTCACGGAAAAGTAAATAAGGACTTTAAAGCCTCTTTGGTAAAACCCACGCAGTTGATGTAAATTAGTAAATGGCTGATTAGACTACTAGTGTATAGACTGAGCTTGATTGACCCTCTTACTCTCCTGTTGGATTTGTTTTCGCCAGATAACACTGCAATTTACCCACTGAGGGACTAATAAAGGTTTTTCTTATCTATCTTATCTTAGAAATTACATACATTAGTACCGCCATTTTGCTTGAGAGTCAGATTTGCATTGCACTATATAGTACTATTGCCATTTTGTAGAGAATTAGCAAAATTACTTTAATTACTTTAACCATAAAAGTTCTCAAATGAAACCACTTGAAGATAATGGGAAGGTCGCATGTAGGAGAGCTCTTACATCCTGCCAAACCACATGGCTCTTCTGGTGTTATAGGTCTGTGCCTAAAAACAAGGCTTGGGCAGTCACACTAAGACTGACTCAAAGTCCAACCTTGAAAAGGAAGATATAACGATGTTCAATCATAAAGTAACACAAAAATCACAACATTGGGGCATCCTTCTCCATGTTTTAACTTCCATCATAAACCTTTTTTAAATATAAAAAAGTTGATTGTACAAGAGCTGGAAGAGAAACTGTAAATGTTTATATATTTGTGTGTATTGATTTAGGTTTGCATGTATCACACATCACACTTGTGTCCAATGATCTACACTCATGTGTGCTGACAGGGAATTTCTGGGGACAGCTCAAGCCATTTATCACCTGCCATGTAACACACAGCTCTTCAAGCATGATTTATTGACCGTGTCTGTGTGAAGCATTGTTTCCATCAGTATCTGTTCCTGCAGGGGAGATTAAATCATTTTATATAATGTTACGATGAAACATAGACATGACGCAGCAAGTAAACTACTATAACAAAACATTACAAATAAAAAAAATTTCAACTGTATTACTGTAAGGTTATATTTAGACATTGTTGTGTTAGGGATAGAGGTTAGGCAAGGTAAGGCAAACCGTAGTTATTTAACATGTTGTATACACAGGAGAAAACAAAATGTGCTTTACATGAGAATTAAAAAAGAATGAAAGAATGCCATTCACAACAGTTCTGTCAGGACAAGCACACAGCAAAGTGCAAAGAAAATGTATTCAATGGCTAAGACACAATACTCAATGAAAGCTTGAAAGCTGCTTTTCAAAGAAGGGAGAATGTGAACACATCCCAAGTGCTCAGGAAGTCTATTCCAGCAGCTAGGGCCATAAAAACTAGATTTTCAGAACAGCACAAATTCAAATGATCAAGGAGGTCTGGGTTATAGCCTTTAAGTATGTCAGCCACATATTGTGGAGCAAGGAGAGTCACAAGCAAGAGAACACAGTGGTAGTGCATACTGGAAGTCAATGCAATGATTTGAGGACAGGTGTACTGTGCTTTCTTTTCTTAGTCCACGTTCAGACTCTGGCTGCCGCAGTCAGGATGAACTGCAATCACACCGCTCTCTTCTGAGGAAGGCCAGGGAACAGAGCATTACATTGGTCTGTTTTACAGGCATGTACTGTCCATGTCTGGTGTTGATCAGAAGCCTCTTATTTAAGCAAAACTTTACATGGTCACAAAACCTATCTTGTGACACTGCTGGTACGTGTAAACGCTCGACACACTCAATGAGAGACTGCAGTCACTGGCCACAGCTCGCTGCATCTTTGCTGCATTGCTGCATGGAAGCCACTAAAGCACTTAACTGTTCACTTATGGATTTGGATTTATGCACCTACTTGTCCAGTATTTGCACACAATGCTAGAAGAGCAAAGTGGTGTGCATCACAGTGTTTCCCTACAGTTATTGCAGTAAAGTCCAAGGGTGTGTGTGTGTGTGTGTGTGTGTGTGTGTGTGTGTGTGTGTGTGTGTGTGTGTGTATGCTTTAGTTGTTATAAGGGTGATCTCTCATATCCCACTCTTGGCCCCCTGTTCTCTGACCTTTCCTCACTAAATAGGCCTTGGGGAAGATTGCAGTATATTACCTTTCCTTACAAAAGCTAACACTTCACTCCAGAACACACACACACACACACACACACACACACACAGAAACTGGCAAAGACTCAAACTCCAGTCTTCTATATTACAATCTGTGGACACACACACACACACACACACACACACACACACACAGAGAGAGAGAAGGGAGGGGAAAAAAGTGCTGATCCAAGGTAAGTATAAACTTTGCCTACGTCAGTGTACCAGCTTAGTGCTGTAAAGTGGAGATATATTGTGATGCTAAAACTGAACATAGATGGAGGGATAAAACTAACGACAGGACCAAGGGAATGTAGAATGATAGCGAGAAAGAAAATCTAAGAAATATTCATGGGCAAGGTGAAATGGCAGGGTTAAAACAGCACTAAGATAATTAAAAAGGAGCTTAAAGAAAATGGGTTTACTGGAAGGGAGAGAGAGAAAGGTGGGAAGGAAAAGGAAAGGTAATTGTTTATTTGTTGGGGGAGCTTGGATGGAGATTATATTGCCCCCTCTTGAGCCGTGGTTTGAAAGGTCTCTCTGCAATCCACAGGAGGTGACAGCGCCTACTGATTCCACCGCTGCATGAGCACTGCAGCACCTCTTAAAGCAATACAGTATTTCATTTTGGTCAAACCTTTTCTCTTCTCTTGGCGAACACAGTATCTCTGAGGAACGCATGAGCCACTGACCTATAGATGCTCTGATTCACAAGTCTTTTGTTTTTGGGCTGCAATCAATAAATGCAATGAGGAAATTGTGCCTTGACAAATATGAAACAGACATAAATAAATAATATCTGGATCTGTGGTGCTGCAGTTTGTATTTGTGCGCAAGTGTAACTTTAGTTTAGCTTTTCAAAATTACACAAAGGAAGTGGAGGTGACTGCAAGCACTCACTGCTGCTCAATCTACTGTTAACACCTGTTATTTCTCTCTAGCAAACAGAAACACAGGAGTATCCCCATGCTTTCGTGTCCATTGTCAAAGTGACAGCAGGTCCATAGCCCCCCCTAGTGATGACACCACCAACCAGCACTTTAACAAATTACAGGACACTGTCTCTCTCTCTTTTGATCTCCCTAGACTGTCATTTCTGTGACTAACCCACTGCACCTCACTCACCCACCCACATTTACCATATAACTGTGAAGCATGTTTTAAAAGTATCTCCAATTCCCCTCTAGGGGTTCTTCACACATCCACACTATTACCTCTCATGTGCACTGCATCATCATTACAACTGAGGTTTTTAACTGCTGCTCTCATCTTGAAAGATCTACAGTGGGCGAACAGTAAATGGTTCAGTCTCACATCCCGTCCTTGTCACAACCAGACGCACAAACCTATCAGTGAGTCCATGTGGGGATTTCTAATTGAGTTACTGTGTGCTCAGACCTCACAGGCTGCCAGTATGGGTTGTGGTACTTTGGCTGTGGTCCGATTTGACAAAGGCTCCAAAGTCACCTTGAACATCAACTGAAAAATCTAAGTGAAAAGGGTGAGTGTGTGTTTGTGTGCCGCAAAGTTAAAGTTGGCACGGCTCCTCTTCCTTTTATGTGAAGCAGTGTGGCAGAGTAAGATGAAGCCACACTGGGGTGTTATCCTCAAGCGACCTCATTGAGACGCAAGGAGAGTGCTGCCTCTTAAATAACCGCTTATCAGCCCCCATCAATAATGGACAAATACCAAGAGAGGGGATGAGCGAGGCAGCGAAACTTAAAGACCAGAGCGGAGAGAGAGAGAGAGAGAGAGAGAGAAAGAGAAAGATGGGCAGAAACAAAGACATAGAGATGGATCATTAATGTCGTAACAGAATATGTTTTGTCCTCATTTTCACACCCTGTACCCAGTAAATGAGAAAAGCAAAGAAAGTCAAAAGAGATAAAGGACCATACTTCACCACCTTCTGACAATATAAGATTTTTCTTTGCTCAATGCTCAAATCTCTGTCTCATTTAATGTCTTTCTCAGTTCTAATAAGTCATGTTTTATTTATAAAGCAGAAATGCTTTCAAGAGTATTTTTCTAAAGACTGAGAGAGTTTCAGAGACTGGTCAGCTGAGCACAGTGACTGTTGAGCCTGTCCCAGCAGCAGTCATCCCCTGTCGGGCACTATCCTAAATGAGCACGTCAATAGGACAAACTGATGTCCTATTGATTCACATAGTCAGCTAGTGCCGACAGAAGTGAAACACCAGAGGTCTGTGCATGTGTTTGCAGAGATTCTGAGAGTTACTGCGATGTGTGTGTGAGAGACCGGTTGACTCTCCATGCTGTAGATTTGATTTATTAAAGGGCTCTATGTGTCTGTTTGTGTGAGTGCTGGGAGATTGCCCTAAATGTCATATTTAGGAACCAGTTTCAGACTTGTTAAGACCTGTATGGAAACAGCAATTGACTAATGAGGGACAAAACTAGTGTCTCAATTTAGTTTCACCAAAAATACATGCAGCATGGGCTATATTGGTTAGGGATTAGAATTGGGTAAATAATAAGTCAATGAAATGTCCCTATGTGACATCTAAATAAATGTGCAAATGCGTATATGTGGGTAAGAGCAGGCAACGTACAATATAATTGACCAGTAAGATTGATAAAACAGTAATGAGCTGAATTTAAAGAATTTCTGTCTGAGCCTCACTCACATCAGTTCATCCTCCTCCTCCTGCTCTCAAATAACAATATAGATCTCAAACATCACTGTAATTGGTATTTAACTCAGAAAATCATGACTTTTTCAGTGGACTAAATTATATTTTAGTCTTCAAATATTAGATTTTTATTTATTTTTCTATTATTTATTTACAAAAAGTAAAATTACTTTT
>JAVQJV010012741.1:0-24870 GCA_036024995.1 Gadopsis bispinosus | reverse complement strand
GGGGTTCAGTGTCTTGCCCAGGGACACTTCGACATGCAGACAGCGGGAGCTGGGCTCGAACCACCAACCCTGGGGTTAATGGACGACCGCACTACCCCCTCAGCCACAGCCGCCCCATCTACCAAATGTTGCAGCAAAGTATCTTTTTCACAGGCCTCCTTTGTTGGTGAACAAATCATCAAATCATCAACATTCTGCAACAAGGCACTCCCACCTGGCAGTGTTTGTTTCAAGGTTCTCTTTTAGTGCTGCGTTAAAAAATTGCTGGGCTTTGCCAGTACCCTTGGCATAATCTGGACCAGGCTCAGGTTTTCCCCTAGAACGACAAAACAAACCAGTATTGTGAGTCTTTGTGCACTGGAATACTGAGAAATGCATTTGCTAAATCGATCACTGTGGACCAATTGCTGTTGGGATGCACCTGTGACAGTACTGTATGAGAACTTGGAACATTTGGAGCTCTTGGATGTACAGCTGCATTCACTGTTTGTAGATCTTGAACAAACCTCCACTCATCTGGTTGACCTTTGACAGCTTTTTAGCTACACGGTGCCAGATCATACTTCAGTGTAACGTTGTTTACATCTACCTGTAATCAGTTTTTTAAGACTCCATGAAATTTCCCGAATAAATTAGAACAACCAACTAAATTTGCAGAGCCTAGACATAAAAGAATGTGAGTGTGTTGTCTTTAACCTACGTGATATACTGGACCTTATTTTCACACATTTCTTACTTCCACATCACTTTTTATTTATTTGTTTATTTTTACTTTGTCATATATTGTATTACTTACTATTTGAATTGGATATTAATAATTTCTCGTTCAGTATTTCCAAGCATAGAGCTGCTACTGTGGTGAATAATGAGGACAAGCTCAGAGTAGTTGAAAAAGGAGTGTGGTGGAGAAGAGGTGACTGTGGGGTGTCACAGCTCCTTCTTAAGTCCTTGTTCTTCCAGCACTTAGAAAGGACACTCAATGGCTTCCGTGGCAACTCCATTTAGCTCTATTGATTTTGCAATTCTCACTCGAAGCAAGGAGGGGCAGAGTGGGATGAAAGGAAGCTGGCAACGAGAGAGTGAGAGATAAAGAGGCTTCCATTTTCCATGTCGATCGAACACACTGAAGGAATGTCAAATCTGACAGAAACCTTTACACACACATCTACAAGAACTGACTTATTTGTGAGTGTACACGTGAACACAACCATGCACACACACACGGGATGCCAATTTTCCATCCTCTTTTTCGGCCTTGGTAATGGACTGGAGGATGAATCGCTCCTCTCAATGCACATTATTCACTTTCACTGAGTCTAGAGAGCCTATCTGTTCAATCCAGCTGCTCAAAAGATATTCACTCACAGTCAAAAAGTCCTATAGTCAAGATCAGGATTCACTCTTCTAATGTCCTGTAAGCCAAAGATGGAATGAATGAGTCAAACATGCAAACAAAGTCACACAAAGCAGAGGGGGAGAAGGAAAACAAGAAAACTTACAAAGTCACATAACAAAAGGAAGTGGATAAAGGAGAAACCATTGTTCCCTCTCTGGGCCTTTTTATTCTTTACCTACAGTTCAAGTTATAACCACTTTCTAAATTGCAGCTTAGCAAGATAAAGAGTGTGTGTGTGTGTGTGTGTGCGTGTGTGAGAGAGATGTGGCATTGATCTAAATCCTTACAAATGAGATGTTATTTACTCATAGCAGGATCCTTATAGAGTAGGAACAATCTATGTTAGCAGAAGTTTGGAAGTTTAGACAAATGCACCGTATTTTTCTTAGCTGAGGCCTGAGATTTGGAGCCAAAGATGTATTTATGTTGGCAGCTGTTTCACATCAATCCAAGATTACTGTACAGTTGTCGTGGCGGCAGAGCACATGTTGTGAATCACAGATAAAATTTCCATTTTCACCAAGTACACTGCTCTAAACAGCTGCAGACCCCGTCTATTATTTACCGTTCATGTCTGAGTTCGATTATGGGGGCTGAATGTCGAGGTAGTACAAAATCGCCCTCATTGCTTGACTATACAGCGTCTACAATTATCTGCTTTATCTGCCTGCTCTTACCATGCTTGTTGTGCAATCGCTTGCTCTCTGTCCTGTGTTGATTAGACACCTCCTTTTGTTTCTGAGGAAATTAATTGGATGGTGGTGTTGCTGTGTGTGTGAGGGTGTGTTGCCTCTCTGCCTGTTTGTTGTGGATACTAGGAGAGATTGAAGTGCCCATTCAGAGAGTGATTTAGTTCCATCTCAAACACGAGAGACTGACTGATAAATCCTTCAGTTCAGTTTAAAGTTATTTGCACATGAACATGCAACGTTAATGTTTAGAATGCAGTCAACAGTGTAGCTGGGCATTTTAGAGCTGTTTCTAAAGGTTAAATGCAAAAAGTATCTGGAGTTTGTTGTGGAATTTTTTTGTGCCCAATGCAGGTGGTTAAAACATTACAAAAAGTAAGAGTCCACTTGTCAGGTGGGCATTTTCAAAAAGTATCCTTGAACTGACATTATTTCTGTATGAAAGACTCACACAAATCCAGACTTTTATTATCATCGTGTATTCTCTGGCCTTGCTGTGTTCATTCACTTTTCTGTATTAATATTATTTGCTATGACTCACTCAAATTTTTGCAAGTCATACTATTTTTTCAAGTCATACTATTACAAGCACTCAGCACGTCTGTACTTTGTCTCCTTTAGGCACTTCCTGTGTTACTCCTACAGTAAATAGAGCTGCTGCATCTCACTAAATGTATACGTCTTTGCAGTGTCTGTGTGTAAAAGTCAGGGTATTTAGTGCTACTGTCTGCTACTTATAGACCACTCAGTAGACTGTTGAGTGCACTAGAAGCACTACATAAGCATTCAGTCACCATGCTAATGTATTGACAGCTTGTTTCTTCCATCTCTCTGTTTTCTCTCACTCCATGTTGAACTCTCTATCCCTGTTTCATTGCTTGCCTTTTCTCCTCCATCTCTAACTCCTGCCTTTGCTTTAGGCAATATAAAAAGCTTTCCACAGTGGCCCTAAAGGTCCAACTTAAATAATTTACTAATATTGTATGGCGGCAGACAGAGAGACAGACAAAAGAGTTTTTCAAAAATCCTGCTGCAAAACATAATTTCAAAGCAGACCTTTGACTTGAAGCAGCAGCCTTGTTTTGCATTTTTGTTTAATCTTCTGTCTCACATCTTTCTTTTAGCTGTTTCAGTTGTGTCACTGGCATGAATTGGATCTTGCAGATAACCTCCGTTCATCTACATTGCTCTGGTAAAAGGTCTAAAAGTAGACCTTGATGCAATCTTCAGATAACTATATTTTCCTTTTCAACTGGTTTGAAACTTAGTAATCTTTTTCAATTATAAAGTTCTCAGTGTTTCATTGTCTGCATGTGTACAGTGTGTATCTTACATTTAGGTACCGTATATGCTTATGATAAATAAGCTGCTTTTGTATGACTAGATGTGTTTTATGCACATGCTGCTTTCTTTCTTTCTCATTCCCTACAACCATACTGATACTTAATAGACTGGCATCAATAATGCAGGGCCACAACAGTGGCAGAAGAGACACAAGGAATGCGAATAGGTACAAAGGAGATGAAGATGGAAAGAGAAGAGAGGTGCAAGTTAGGAAGGAGTGATGAGATGGAGGTGGGGATAGCTGGAATGGCAAAAACAGAACAAAGTAGTTCAGACAAATTGCGTGGAATAGGACAGAAGAGGAGGAAAGGAGGTTGGTGGTACCTAAAGGCAAAGCTTCAGATTTCCTGAAATTTTCTTGTGAATGCAAACTTCTCAGAAAATAAACAATCAATATGTTTGTAGAGGACAACAACAAATTAATATTGTCAGCATACAATGGCAATGCACCAATCATTATACCCTTCACATCAGCAACAAATACAATAGGCCTGTGATCCTAAAGCAAAAGCAGAAATCGCTGGTCTTAACGAGCATCCCTGTTGGGGCGCTGTTCGTCACATAAAACAGATCGGAGCACCATTATATTATGGTTTGTATCCATATAAAGAAGTCTCTTCCCATCTCAAAGCTCTCCAATACATCAAAATAAGCTTGACCCTATTAAAGGGCTTCTGAGCAGCCAGCAGAACGTCCTCATTATTCTGTTTGTCAGCAGATTTGAAATACCCCATTGCTAATCTGTGAATAAGGGGTTATGTTTGTTTTTCTCCCTAGCAAGATACACATTAAGCCAATGTGGTTTATTACTGTAATCCGATAACCTGTGTTATCACAAAAAAGAGCTGGGACTCTGCTCTCCTTGTTAGTAGTTGGTCTAACGCAGAGCAGACCAGCATCTAATGGTTTTGCCAGAGATCCTTTGGGTGACAATCTAAATTCACCCTCCAGACTCCAGACTGTACAGTATGTTCTAGGTCCAATTGGCTGTTAAGATCTTCTTTCTGTCTTGCCGATGTATAGGATGTAATAGCCTAGCGGCAGATTTCCACAAGATAGACGGTCTTATCTCAAATGTTTTATTCTCGGCAATAAAACACTGCTATTGCACGGTTATATACTCAAAACAAATCATATCATAACATAGTTATCTCAGGGCACGTTTTTGTATAGAGCACGTCAAGGCCGACTCTTTATTTACAGTGACCCAACAATTCCCACCAGCACTAGGAGACAGTGGCAAGGAAAAATTCCCTTTTTAACAGGCAGAAACCAGCAGAACCAGAACCAGGCTCTGGGTGAGCAGTCGTCTGCCTCGATTGGGTACACGGCAGTACTCCTTATCTGTTATTGTTTTCATCCAAAATAAAAACAGAAGACATTATGTGTATACTTACGTGGCTTCACTAAACAATGTGTACTAAAAATTATTTTTCACAGCAGACATGTTGACATGTCAAGTAGGAAACGGCACACGTGAAGACAAGGAAATGAGCTATGCTGAATTCTGTGTAGCTGTTTAATCTTAGGGTCCTGGTATTGTTTTGGTTACACCTTTTTACTACTGTTCTATGATGACATGTCAAAGAGTCTGCTGTGACAAAGATCCAACAGGTGCAAGAAGAGATAACGTGTTTAAGTCCATTTCTGATGTTTGATGACTTGTAAATCACATCCTCTGTGTAAGTAAGTAGTATATGAATTCAAAAGGGTCCCCTAGATGCATCACATAAAAAAGTGTGCTCTGGGATCCCTTTAAATCTAAAGGGCTGGGCTCCCCTGGGCTCAAATCTTCCCTGTACTGTAGCATTCTGAGTGGGAAGTAAGAAAGTTTTTATCGGAACAAACGTTGTTGCCAGTTTCCTGTGATGATTACTGTCTCATTCAACTAAAGTAGTTTAATCCATCAAAGAGGTCAACTTTGGAAATGGATAAGCAAACATGATCACTACAGCTCTCACTGTGAGTGCATCATGTGACCCCCATGGAGGGTTCTTTCAAAATATTCTGTTTTTAGTGTTGGAAAAACAGCAATTTCATTTGAATGAAAGTCCTAAATGGCTAAATGGTTGAAAAGCATGTATTTTAAAACACATCTACATGAGCAGGGACATGGCCTCAGTCTCTCTCTCTCTCTCTCTCTCTCTCTCTCTCTCTCTCTCTCTCTCTCTCTCTCTCTCCCCCCCCCCCCTCCCTTTGATTCTGCTCATCCTAAGCAGACCTGCAGCCTGCTTGGGGACAAGCTCATTACAGTGTTTCAGCATCCATTGTCTTGTTATACTGTTGCAGCGGAGAAATACTTTCAAGCTTCCACTGACTAATGTGCCTTCATACAAGCTATTTGTATACAAACATGCCTCTGCAGCTGAAAGAGTACAGCTGATGGTGTCGACTAATGGGGTGTGTGTGTGTGTGCATTTGCATATTTCTGGAGTTTAGACAGTCAGCAACATAGCAACAAATTGAGTGCTGGATTGGATTCAAGGTTTTAACCTTTCTTGATTTATAGTAGTCGCATACAGTGTGTGCACGTTGCACTACAAACCACTCGGTAAAGTTGATCTGTAACAAGATGACAGTGTTTTATTATTTACACATGGTACTGCATATTAAAAATAAATATACACAGTATTTCTATTCCCTCAGTGCCCGTCAGCTTGACTCTGCGTGACCGCTTTGTGCTTTAACTTTCACACAATTAAGTCTGATTACGAGAGTACTGAAAGCTCCTGGTGAGGATTCTCATACATGCAGTCACCGTGCATGCATTTCTAAACAAGCATACAGACATAGAGGACATTATTTGCTCATGCCCTCTATTTCTGCCACTCAGTTCAGCACGAGTCACCAGTTATTACACTCAAAGACAGAGAGGAAGAATGGGAGAGCACAAGATAAGAAATGAAGGGAGAAACAATCAGCCTCCCTGTGTGTGAGAAATAATGTAACTCAGTTTGTTGTTGCCATATATCCATTTTGCCTCGACTCCATGAAAACATTTCTTGTAGTTTTCTGGAAGTGGAGATTTTCTTTTTGCTATTTCCCAAAGGGTTTTTTAGCCATGCTAGCTGCGTGGCTCTATGGATAGCAATGTCGGTCCACCACTTTGGTTGCATTGCTATGAAATGTAGTACACGCATTCATGTTCACCTCAGGTATTGTTATAACTTTGGCGATCCACTGACTTTTTCATCTAGCGCCATCGTCAGGTCAAATTCTGACTTGATCATTAATGAAATACCTGCAATACTAATAACATTCCTTCCTCAGCTGTACTTTGTGTTCAGTGCTAATCAGCAAAGGTTAGCATGCTAACACACTAAACTGAGATGGTGAACATGATCATTATCTGAGCACCAAAGCAGCAGCCAGATGATACTGTCGGGCCTTGGATCGTGAGGTTCAGATCTGCTTGTGGTCATACAAGGAAGCAATCCATAGAAAAGCATAGTAAATAGGCATAGGTATCCCAGCATCTGCTGAGAGATGTGATACAGTGTGGGAGGGGTGTCTTGGATATCCTGTGGGAATTACTGTCTCTTCATATTCATAAGAAGATCGAACATCCCTGGAGATTGCTTGCTCTAATACGGGTCTCAGCCCCATTAGTTCACATCACAGCTTGAGAATTCTACCTGTGTGTGTGTGTGTGTTGGCCACTGAGCCTTAGAAATGCAACAAAATATAAAAGTCTATCTGAATGTGGTATTCTTTCCTGCAGTTCCTCTCTGTGCGTCTCAGATGAGCAGATATTCACCTCTTCCGTGTGAATAAATAGTTTACCGTTAATTCAATAGAATCCTTCACACCACGCTGATAACAGAAAAACAGATGCGATGGCCATAAGAGGAGGAAGAATAACGTGAGGACTTTTAAGTCTTCACGAAGTTGCTAAAGACTATAAAACTGTAATTATCACTTTAAAAGGAAGTACACTTGCAGATTAAGTGGTTTAATTTGAGAATATTTGCACATCTCCCTGTGATTCAGATAATAGTCACTGTGGCACAGATGCCACAGGATGCATGCAGCACTTATTTCTATTTAGCCATTTCACAGCATATAACACCTAAAACATGATATGATGTGAATATTCGCAGTCTACCCTGGGTGCTTGGAGTGTAATAGTTCCTATCTTACCTTCATCCATTTTCTACACCTGTTGATCCTGTGCAGGTCACCAGTCAATCACAGGGCAAATGCCGCATTCATGTCACATCGATGTTTCCGTAATTACTAGTTTATCTAGCTATTTACCGCCTTATAAATAGCACTCATGTCCAAATACAAGTTATAATTACAACTGAGATTTTTCTGAAGAGCGCTGATATATTGTGCTATATTGTCAATTCAACCCTTACGCAACCAACTGTGTTGTCGACCATCTCGGTTTGATCAATCAAGAAAATAAACTGCAGGTTAATCAATAATGAAAATAATCATCAGTTGTAAGCCAGGTTGCAAATACATTTTAACATATTGATGTTGCGACCCAGGTAGGGGGAAAGTGTGTATGTTTGTGTGGTAGGTAGAGAGGGAGGGGGAAAGAGAGAGGACAGGATGTGTCCTGACAAGTTCTCCAAATAATCAACAAAATTGTGTGCCTTTTAATGAACTGCTCATTAGACAGAAACCTCATTAGCTATCTGACGACAGCTAACAAATGAGTGAGAGATGAGGAGAGGAATTTGTTTATTGACGGGGAACATTCAAGGATGCACCTTCGGGTAAACATCATCTTCATAACGACGTCTCTATAAGCATAATCCTCCACGGAAAAATGCTCCTAACCTAAATAAGACCCAAGAAAAAGGCGATGTAGTTAAAGGAGCAATATATTTTTAATACTGCCCTATCTTTGTGTTTGTGCCAACCAGGAATATTTTCCTATTTGAATGCATAATAAGTGGACACGTAGGCAGAAGCTTAATACCATGTTCACCTCCTTGTCCACCTTTTTCATTCACAGATCTGTGACAAAGAATGGCACTATTACGTGATCAACGTGGAATTTCCTGCAGTGACACTATTTGTTGATGGTGTGACCTATGAACCTTACCTGGTGACGGATGACTGGCCGATCCACACCTCGAAGATTGATACGCAGCTGACGGTGGGCGCCTGCTGGCAAGGTAAGTGTGTGTGTGTGTGTCTAAAAATATACAGTAGCTTTAGAGTAATGCAGGCATTTGTCCATGGCATTAAAGAAGCTGAAATCAAACAGGAAGTTTGACACAACTGTTATTACTTTCTGTCGTAGGGATTGTTTACTGCAATACTATAATCTGACAGTTGTTTCATATGCAGCAGCCTTTTCAGCTTGAGGTTATGGTGTTTATTTGCTCCATATAAAATGAAGAAATCAGTTATTTATGGACCTATTTTTTTGTTTTTTTTACAAAAAAGAATCATATCAGTACAGGAGAAGCATCGTCTATATCACTTCAATTGAAAGCACTTTATTGTGTTCTGTTATGTAACTGGTTTATGACTGCATATTGATTATTAGTAACTGTTTTAGTATTGTAAATGTTTGTTGTAAATCCAAATAAACAAAGGGGTAAAAAAAACTAAATGGAAGAAGAAATAATTATGGAATATGTTTTGGAGGAATGTTCAGAAATATTCCTCCAAAACACATTTATGTTTTCCTGAAGGCTTACAAAGACACTTTGTGTTGGTTTTTCTTTCATTTGTCACCCATATGTAGCTTCTGTATATATACACACTCCTTTGCTCCTTTTACTTATTTTTTAATTGTTTTTTCCTTCTCAGGGACAGTTTTGTTTACATACAAAACAGTACAATTCTATTGACTTTTGCAATATAGCCTAAATGTGCACCACTTTCTAAAAAGATAACACAATTAAAGCATTGTATTTAAACCTGTCCGACAGGTTGGTCAGAAACTCTGCAATACTCAGCATGGAAAATAATTACTGAGAACAGAGCAATTAATGCATAATGTGTCGGGAAATATAATGTAATTATTTCCTAATACACAAAGGGGAGCAACCTTGAAAAGGATGGCAACATGGAAATTATATTTGAAGCACAAACAGAGAGAAAGCACGAGCCTGTTAAGGTAAATAAAGAGATTAAGATTTATGCCCCGGGGCTGCGAATATTTCAACTTTGAAATCGAGGGGCATTAACCAAGTGGGTATCAAACAGGAAATTTTGCGTGTCAGTTCCAGCGGCAGGGAACGAGAGTGGGTAGCGATCACAGTGGAATGAATAAGAGCAACCCTGCTGCCATGTTTATGACTTGAATAATTATACCAAAGTGCTTTACAGGAGGGCAGAATGAGACAGTAGCGATCTGTTCTGCAGCTTTCCTAAATCACGCTCATAACATTCGTTAGCATCATCCAAAGCTTCAACGCTGATGGCATTTTGGTTGCCGTTTAAATTTCTTTTCATCCTGTGGCTGATTGCAATTTTCTTTTTGTCGTCATAATTTTCTTCCTTGCTTCGTACAGCCCTCTCTCTCTGCCTCTTTCCAAGAGTCTCTGATTGTGAGAGAAAGCCCTGAAGGAAGGATTAGCAAAAGTGAATGGAGGACAACTTTGCCAGCTATTACATCCCAATGAAGCCGCTTTAAGCTTCACTAAGCCGCAACTGATAACTTTGCAGGCCATTAGCGAGCAAGATTGCCTTTCAGCCTCTCATTTCTCCATCCCCCTTTTCCCCACAATCAACAACATAATGATGAGACATGTGGAATGAAAGGAATTCAGACTGTACTTTCAGTACCCTGAAAGCAAAATAGAAGACGTGTGTTGTCGCCAGCCAAGGTTAAAAAGAAAATGGCTTAGTTGTTGTTGGGGGTTTTTAAGCAGTTTTCTGCAGCTACAAGCTATTCTTGAGTTTGGATGGGAGCTGTGTGTTTGTCATCTCATTTCATGTGCAACAGGAAAGTGGGTGTGAAATTACAAAGCAACCCTCACAGTAACTAACAAAGCACAGAGTTGGCGTCAAGAGCCGAGGATTCTATGTTGATAATGAAAGGCATCAGCCAACATATACCATCAGAAAGTTTTAAATAATTTGCAGCTAAAGTAGACTCACAATATGTTACTTTTTACAATTCTTGTAGCACAAAGGGAAAAGAGAAAAGAACAGTCACATTTAATTTCCCAGTGCACTCCTACAAGCAAAAACAGTATTTGTTTGATTTGAATTGAGTAGTAGTTATGTCAGTAAAGCAACCCACTAGACCTTCCTCATTTTGACTGTCAAAGCAAAAAAAGCACAGATGTAACCAATAAAATGAATTATGGCTCTGATCCATTAAGGTGTCCCACTAATGCCATTAAGCTAGCACATACATCACAAGCGACAAGGAAGTGCAACACCTAAATGAAATGCAGCAGTGCCCACTTTGACTTGTGTATGACAAGTGAAAGCCTTTCAAGAGCCATTTTCTGAATAACTCAAACCTTTAAAATATTGATACACAGATGTGGCTCAAAACACATTGATCTATATCATTCTGGAGCATTCAGGTGTGTGTGTGTGTGTGTGTGTGTGTGTGTGTGTGTCTGAATGGTGAAAAGGTGAAACTCCTGGGATCAATTGCCAGAGAATTAAAGGGAACCACAGTGAAAAGGCCAAGGTCTGTGCAGCCTTTAGTCAAAAATTAAGACAGAATATAAATATTTTTCATGTTTCACTGCTGCTCATTTTGAGAAAACGTGCAACATTTTGCAGTGCTGATGTCTAACATCTAACTTGTTCAATGTCGGTTTTACATGGTATACTACTTATGATTTGCTTACTTGGAACTACAGTGCGATTCTTTTCATATTGCATCAAACCAGAATGATGATAAAAATTGTGTTTTCATGTAATAAGGAGGTATTCAATGAAAATTAGAATTGATTTCTTACTTGCAAAAGATCATAATTATCACTCCAGTATATTAATGTGTTTGTGACACATCCTCTTCCTGTCCTTCCAGACTTTTCTTCCTTTCCCTCTTTTATGAAGCTTTAAAAACACATATGCACGGCTAGACACAGGCAATCCAAAAATATCAGTTCGCTCTTAGCCGTTTAATCACAAAGACACTGTCTTGATGGAAACCTTTCAACAATGCATTTATCAGAGAGATAAAGAAGGAGACTAAAGAGCAGAATAATGATGAATATTTCTACATTTGGCAAGAAAGGGAGGTAATGGACACTAAAAATGTCTCTGTCTCCGCCACCACTTTCACCTAACGCTTTTGTCATTACAAAAACATGTTTGCCGTTCCTTATGCATGGGCAGGTATGAAGAATGATAAAACCTTTTTAATAATGATTTTTGTAGTTCTTACAGTTTGTGGTTGTGCCACTTTAAGCACACAGTGTTTTGTTATTTTAAATAAAACCAAAGAGCTTTCTTATCAACTTCAGTTAAATTAAGTTTGCATGTTTGACATTTGACATGGGGAAAAAGCTCACATCTTGTGACAAATGATAGAAATAGAATTTCTCTACAGGATTGCTTTCTGGGGCTGCCACATCATGTAGTACTATATTGAAGTAATTTACTAAAATTACAGCTATTGACAACGTTCCACAATACACTATATTTCTGCAATGTTTTAGTATGCCCTGGTTGTGATCTAGATGTGAAAATTCTTCATAAAGTGAAATATAAAGAATGCTTTGAGGTGTAGGCAGCACAGTGGTGCAGTGGTTAGTACTGCTGCCTCACAACAAGAGGGTTCTCAATTACATGTTACATGTGATCCCCGTGTCCACATGGGTTCTCTGCAGGTATTCTGGCTTCCTCCCACCATACACAGACATGCAGGTTAGGTTAATTGACAAATCTAAATTGCCAGCAGATGTGAGTGTGAATCTTTTTCTGTCTCTATTTTGTCAGCCCTGTTACTGACTGGCAACCAGTCCAGGGTGTACCCTGCCTCTCACCCAATGTCAGATAGGATCAGCTCCAGTCCCTGTGACTCTCTAAGGATAAGTTGGATGGATGGATGGATGATTGATTCAAGGTGTGACTTTTTGAACTCTTGCAGCAGAAAATGGTCACGATGAAATGCTGAATGGTGAAATGGGGTCGACAAAAGCCAGAATGTCTTCTAGCGGCACTGTTACACGTGTTTGTTTCTGGATTTGTGACTCAACTGACCCTACAAACATACACAGAACAAATATACACACCAGTCAATAAGTGTCATAAAGCTCATGAGCTGATTGTTTTATTTTTATTTGATTCCCAACCCAAGTTGGGAACAAAGATAGGAGATTGCTATGAAGCATACCAGATGTTGTAATGCTGTTTAAATGGTTATTGCAAATTGTATGCAGTTGGTCCTAATGGTTCTTGGAGTACATGCACTACATCCTAAAACTGCACCCTTGTTCATCAGCATGTTGAGAGTCCTGCATGCACCTCTCTGCACCTCAGAGCTCCAGCAGATAAACACATGACAGAGTGGACTGATGCACTGATTAAAATGAGATTATCAATAATGAGCAATAATCTGTATCAAAAACAATAAGTTACTTAATAACTTAATTACTTAATAATTAAGATGTTGTGAAAATATTGTGGTGTAGCCAACCTAACAGTCTTCAAACCCTCTGCGGATATTGAAAATGGATTAACTAATTATAAATATCAACTCATACTCTCAGTATGTAATGCAGATTTTTTTTAAATGTAGGAGAACTATTACACCTTCACTTTTTGTAAGATGTAAGTCTCCTGTTGCCTAGCATGCTGAAGGCAGTTGTTCGGTGTCTCTGTGACAGGATCCTCTTTCTCAGCTCCACATGTACACACCTGTGTATGATTCACATTGACAGAGCTGAGAGAGGAGGTGCCTCCAGCCCCATGCTGGCTAGGTAGCTGCTGTTCAGCTACATAGAATAATATCTGCTGTTACTGTCTACCCATCCCTTGAGCCTCACTGTACAAGGAGAACATCCAGTCTGTGTTGCAGTAAGTGGGTTAGTAACCTCAAACAATAAAATTATTTGGTCAACATTCAGACACTTTGAAGAGCACATTTCAGTATAACAGTAGGGGGATTCTGCGGCAGGAGGTTGAGATATGGTTATTCCAGGAGGAAAAACAATTATGTTAATGGGAATATGTTTGACAAAGTATTTGGAATAATCATGTAATCAAATAAACCATGCCTGCTTATTGGTGATGAATGGGAAATATTACAAGTATTTCATGTTTTTTCTTGATTTGATTATGATGAACCAATACCAAAAATTTCAGTTAACCGAAAAGCGCAATACAGTATGCTATTTATGTGTAATTTCACGAGCAAGGCTGTTTTCCAAGAGCTCATATAAAGCTTCTGTGACATATTTGTATTTGCCTTTGACTAATGGTATAGAGTAGAGTACAAATATAGCCCGAGACGCATTCAATTCTGGTGTTATATTGCATTAAAAAGACTTGACCTGAATGTCATCCTTAGCTGGACTGTGTCAAAATCTATAAGCCATAGCTGACCTGGAAGTAATGAACTGTTAAGTTGACTAAACCTACATGATTTGGCAGAAATGAAACTCTTCATCAGAAGTAGTGAAATTGCATCACAGGGCAGAGCTGGCCGGTTCTATGGGAAGGTCTGGTGCTATGTATGAAACTTGTACTCTCTGAAGAAGATGTCAGGGCTTGACTGAATTTGTGATGGAGCTGACCCCACAGACTACAGCACTCACACAGACAGAATGTGTTGGCCTTCAATTGAGGTTCCATTTATTTTGCACGAAAGGATTTCTCGCTCTCGTTCTCTCTCTCTCTCTATCAGATTCAATGCCTAAACCTGACAGGAAGTGTATCTTATAATACTTGATTGTGTAATGCCGCCTATTCTTAGGTATCTTACCCTAAAATATGTTGAAATTGAAAAATGTCAGTGTCGATACGATTCAATTTCCTGTTCTTCTTTTCTTACCTCCGTTATAGACTTAGAAAAATAAAAATAAGCTCTAAATTCTTCATAGCCTGCTATCCATTGGGTCTTGTAACCTTTTTCTGAAGTGGATTCACAGATTTAATTTTCAGCAAACTGTGTATTTTCCCTTGGAAACATACATAATACATGTTGTTGTCTTTTTAACCCTTTAAAAGCTCAGTAAAAACAGGTATCCAACAGGGGACCAGGCAGAGCAGGAGTCCAAGAGGCAGGCAGGGGGTCATAACAGGCAAAGAAAATGGCTGGAATGGGAAGCACAATAAATGAACTAGCGGGGAATGAAAGGAAGTGTAGATGTGCTACTGGGCTGTTGATGAAGTAGAAACGGGGGTTACTGCAGGCCAGGCGGGGTAACAGGATCTGAAACGACAGGAGAGTTAATACATGGCAGGAGAAAAAAGCAGACAAGGTACACTTGATCACTCCTACTTTTCCTGCTTGTGGTTCTCTCCTCTGCTCCCCCATTAGGTGGTGAGGTCGTGACACCGAGATTCACCCAGTTTTTCCATGGCAGTCTGTCAGGTCTGACAATCCGACCAGGCCGCATCGAAACCCAGAAGGTTATCTCCTGTTTGCAGGCATGCAAAGAAGGCCTTGATATTAACTCCCTCGAAAGCCTCGCTAAGGACATCAAGGTGCGTGGGGGAAAAGGAAGGCAGTATTTCCAATACACAACACACACACACATTCTTTGATTTTAAGACAGTCCACACTGAGTTGAACATACTCAGTTTCTTACTTAGGAGTGCAGATCAGTGAGTTTCAATCAATTAGTCCATTAAAATTAATGACATTGAAAGCGTATGGCTCCCTCTGTTGGCATGTCTGGTTGCGGTCACCTATAATTAACCCCATCTGTGTTTATTGATTGCGATATTGCCAGAATACACACTGAAGAAGGGCATCTTGTGGCTATATTAAAAAGTCATACTGGAGTGCTGTCCTAGTTTTTCTTTAATTATTCACAATGCATTGTGTCTCCAGCACACTATACTTTATTCACCAAATGTTTTCCACTATGTTGCCTTCATTAGGGTAGTGATGATCTCTGATGGTGTCTTGGAGAAGACTTGTATGGCATGTTTTCATTTTAATTGAGTTGAACATAAACACAATTGTTTCAATCTGAATCTCTGGAGATTTCTTTGAAGACAAATAGTGATTTGTTTGTTTGTTTGTGTCCAGTTTCATTTTAACCCCGCCCAGTCTGTGTTGGTGGTGGAAGGAGAGGATCTAGACAGCATCAACACAGCCATGACCAAAGTCTCCTACATTAACTCTCGCCAGTTCCCGACTCCAGGCCTCCGCCGGCTGCACATCACCGCCTCAGTACAGTAAGTGCACATCTATTATTTGCAGGAGGCATTTTCTCTCCAGCTTTGACTGTTTTTTTCCCACCATCACTGGGCAGTTGTGAATTTATGGCTTTGCTCAAGAGCACATCTCATACCTTTATCTTTACTGTGTATCACCTCAGAAGCTTTTTAGATTTCCTGCTGCCACAGATTTTTCACTGAAAAACATCGAAGTTTTCTCTTAAAATGGACTAGTCACTCAAGTGAGAAGTCGCCAAAGGACACAGTTTGTTACCATGACACTCCTGTTGCCACCATAGATAAGGTATAAAATATTACAGAGTTCCATGTTCACTCCAACTAATGAATATTTACAACTTAGCCACTGGAAACAGGAGAAGATACATTTGACCTTAGAGATATCATCATTTAGAAGTACAGATCTGCTGTTGCATTGTGTGTGTGTGTGTGTGGCTTTCCTTGTGTTTTTAGGTTACCCTGACTAAAGTAGAGTTATGTGTGAGGTATTTAATTTCACAGGCTGTACAGTGGGAAGGTACAGTAGATAGGACTCTTGTGTATCACCCTGCATTAGCTAACATTAGACAATTCGATATCTCCTTTGCTTCATACATTCAGGGACGTGTTTGGCACAAAAGCTGCACATTTAGTGTTTCATTGAGGTCTGTGCTGTTTGACTCTTCGTTCTCTTTTTATGTTAAAGAAACTGAGCACTGCACTGTGAATGGGATATATATGTATGTATATATATTCGATACTTTGCATATTAAGATAACTCCTCATGACACACATGTTGGTTGGGATCATTAAGGAAGTCCATTTTTGCAGGTATAACTTTTTGAGGTAGCTCTCATTGTTGAATAAAGTGTGAGGTCTATAATTATCCTTAAAGCACTAATGTGAAATGATGAACAAGTCGGTCAACTTAAGTCCAGTAGATGGTCACATAAGCTACAAACAGCCGGAGGAGAGGTAGTTAAAGCATTAAAGGAAGGCTTTGTCAGATGTGTTGTCTGTCTTGAAGCCACAGAACTCCCAGTGAGATGGATCATTAGAGTAAAAACTATTAAACCACTGAACAGACCAGCTGGCCATTAAGGACATTAAGCCTTGCGGTGAACGGAAAGACCATCTTGCTAGTGTGCATTTTTCCATGCATTTTCTTTCTATCTTTTTTCATTCTTTCATTTTCAGTCTGTTTTTCTTTGAGTGTCCTTCTGTGTGTAATATGATTTTAACTGACTCCACTTTGGCCAATAGCCACAGCTCCAGAAAGAATAGTGATGTCAGTCAGCCTGTTTGGCCGACATTTGTCAAAAGCAAATAACTGCTACCCACATTGTTGTGAAATCAAATTCTGAACACTTTGATCCACATCAACATAGCTAGAAAATGGCTGCATTGCCTTGATATTTGCTGTGAATATTCAAAGGATTAATGCCTATCTTTTTGGTGACCCCGTCTGACATTTTCTTTAATGCCACCATCAGGCCAAAATCTCCATTCACGCACAGGAAATGTTAAAATTTAATTGCCAGGTAATAATTGACTGACCCATTAAGGTGCTTCTGCTGGCATAACTGGATCGTAATCAGAAACACATGATATAACATATGTGTACTGTATATACTGTAACTTGAAGTCATAAAACACAATACCTAGTGTATTTAATGACACAATGGCAGAAGAATCATTCTTCACGTCGTCTCTTGGAGCCATTATATTTGTATCTCGTAACGCTACAATGACTTTCACTGACAACTACAGACTTGCATACAAGCTCGTACTATAAATAAAATCTTGATTTGGATTTCACCTACAGGTTGGTAGCTGACCCGGCCCATGCAGCATGCCTGATTGCACCTGTGTGTGATGGAGTGTGTGTGTCTGCCTTATAGTATTTGTTCGTCCTCACGCAACTCTTGTTCCCACATGTGAGAGTTAGTGTGTGTTTAGCTGTACGCTGCATGTGTGCAGGGGAGTGCTTGTTCATGTGTGTTGCAGCGTATTCTTTGTGTGTCTGCTCCCGTCTCCACACTCGTCCAGCACCTGTTCATTTATTGAGCAGCAAATGCAGGCCGGTCAAATCAGCTTAGACGTGTGCTGGTCGATAAAGTGAAGCGAGCTCGAGGAGCAGCAATAGAGGCTGTCTAACGCTGAACAACATTTCACAGCTCCTCTCGAGATAGAGACCGATAGATCCGCCATGTCACTCTGTGACTGAGGTCAAAATGATAACTGGTAGTCCCATTACACATTGTTGATATTTTATAAATTCTTCTTTATGGTGTTGTGTCTGTGCTGTGTTTCTTGTCTCTATGTCACAAGTCCTGACTAGTAGCAGGAGTAATTCAGTGCTAACTGCCACTTGAGTGTTCACAGGGTCAACGAACATCGGTCTTTGTGTATTATGCTTATTTTCAAATGGATAATTTTTTCCTTTTTGGAGACGTATTCCTGTGTGTGTGAAAGAAAGCAGAGGTCAGAGCTAATTGCACTCACCTCAGACTTAGTTATGCCTCACTTGTGTAACTTTTCTTTGCTGTTAAATTGGACTTTTCTGACTCTTATACAGTAATTACGTGGAAAACGTTCACCCACTGTGTGTGCAGAAAAGATGGGTTACTGTTGGTCCCAATTTTCAGACCAAAGAGAGAGAAATATTGAAACGTCTCAGGACAATAAAACTGATTGCCAGGACATGAAGTATATATGCCAAAATATACATACTGTACTTGCAATACAGTCTTCAGAATAAATGGGGATACCAAAGTAAATAGCAAATAATTTCAGGATCCATGAAGTAACATTCTCATCAACAAGTACAGTGAACATTTTCTGTCCATAACTGAAAAAACAACAAAAAGAAAATTCCTTAAAATTAACATGCATCTGTATATATTATTAAGAGGGGTTAAATATTTATCTTCAGCTTGTTTCCCGACACTCAACTAACCTTAGAAGTGGACAACGGTCACAGAATCACCTTACCCTGAAAACTGACTTTCTCTATGAGGCTGTCGATGTTTTTCTTTTCATCCTTTATTCAACAGGATGCAACAGTATTTCTTAATCTAGAATTTTGCCATGCTATATTTCTCACTAACAAGAAGTGTATTTGTAGCATTTTATGATCATTATTTGCGACCGAAAAAGCCACAAATACAGTTAAATTAAGACAAATCAGCAGTGAAGGAGTAAGAATGGTGCTGTCCCAGCCTGTAACCTGTCTCTCCCCTCTTCTTTTGTGTGTGTGTGTGTGTGTGTGTGTGTGTGTGTGTGTGTGTGTGTGTGTGTCAGGTGTTTCGGGGAGGACACGTGTCTCTCCATCCCAGACATCAAGGCAGTAGTTATGGTCCTGCCACCCAGTGAACCGAGAATCACCATTACAGGATCTAATCGACTCGTCAGGCCTGCTGGTGACCTGCGGGGTCCGCTGGGTGTGGCACCCTTCAAAGAGCTTCACATCACCAGCACAGTAATGAAGGGGGACAGCTTCGGTGGATGTGAGTGGGGAGGCGACTTGTGTTGTTGGGATGCTCTCATGTCATTCCTGCCTTGTAGTAATGTTTCAGTTAATGCTACAGACAATGTGTTTTTTCCTTTGGAAGGTATGACTTTTATCCTGAGTGAGAAATGTTTTTACAAAATGTTTTGCCTTTATGTGCACAGAATAATAAATTTTTTATCATTTTAAACAAAATGTTTCTGTCATTTGGTGTCCATGGATGCAGCCCGCAGACCAGGTGTGATGGAGGTGATGCATAACCTGGACTACTGTGATGTGCTGGTTATTGGGGATGAACTGAACCCTGCAAGAGAGAGTCTGGAGATTCATCACAGTGCTTTGTTGGGAAAACATCTAGATGCCACCAACTCCACCTCTGGAATATCTATATATGGTAGGCGGGGCTAAGACTCTGATGAGAATGGTGGCACTAATGCTCCGTGATGGGAAGACCTCATGAAGCGCATCACCTTTCCACCTTTATAAGATGGACACTCTTTACAGTAAGACAGCTGTAAAGGTCCCTGAAATGGACTCCTGTCATAACAGGCTACAGACTGACACACAGTGCTACGTGACATATTTTATACTGAAGCAAGACATGTTTTTCCTGTGTGTTTACAAGGTGTGGACTCCATGGCCCACTATGAGCAGGCACTGAGACAGGTGTGCTACAGGAACTGGCGACCTGCCGCCCTGAGCGAGAGAAGGTTCAGACTCACCTGCTCCGAACTCAACGGACGCTACACCAGCAATCAGTTCAGTTTGGAGGTCAGTTTGATGTCTTTCAATTGCCAAATTTCAACTCTTTTTCACTCTGTTCTTCTCTTCATGTTCTGCACTCTTCTGTAATGTAATCCCTGTCATCTATCCTTTTCCTGCTCCTTTTTTTCATCTGCTTTTTATCAAATATTGATCAATCTTTCCCATGCTCTGTTAGTCCCTTTGTCTTTCTTCATCGTCTATACCACCTTGTCTTTTTACTTTCTTGTTTTTGCTAATTTCTGTGGTTGCACAGATTATCATCTTCCTTATTGTTCCTGGGGATAATAGTCTTTGTTCTGCCTCTGTAGGTCAGTGTTCTTCACCACTCAGCACCAGTGGAACATAGCAATCATATGGCTGCCCAACCCCAGTACATGAGACCCATCCATCACCCACTCATGATGCACACGCTCGGCTCCCACATGTCAGGTAAGCCATACATGTAATTCAGCTGTATTCTGTGGTGAAACCATTGTGCTGTAAAGAAGATGAGTGATGTTTTTAATGATTTATCATGCACTTATTCTAAGACAAATACAACAAGGTGAACATTATCTATCTAGCTATTTTATCATCTCAGATTTCCTTTCTACAGGTTCAGCTTTGACCTACTTTACTGTTCCTACTGTACAGTAGTTGGACTCAGATCTACTTTCACACTGCAATGGTTGATCATAATGGACATCTAGATTTATGTGCCTTTGCTTTCTGTTTCAAATAAGCAATTTAGACAAGATGATTAAACTGGATGTTGTACAAAATACAAAAACAATGTTGTAAAACATTGTCTAACTAAATTGCTGCATCCCCACATCTCACCAATCAAATTAAAGAGTAAAATGGGATCATAACTGAAAAGAATGATGGTCAAAACAGCAACAGCAAGACAAGGGTTGTAAAAAGAGGAACTTTTATGTAAGTTTAAGATCGTAGATTAAAGCTCACACACAGTAGGGAAACCGTGTAAATCATGGGCTTCCACAAGTATTGATTTTTAAAGATATTTATCTCAAGCCAGATGTTGGACACACACGGTCAGAGATCTACAGCCATGTATGTGCAGACTCTGTTGCATAACCATGAATATGTATTTTATTTTAACCATTGTTTAAACAAACAGGTACATTTAGAGTAATATCTTACTGAAGTAGATGCAAAAACTTAATGAAAATAGGGAGAAAAGAAGGCAGGCAGTTCACAGAAAACAGCATAAAATAATATAGATCTTTTGCCTCTTTACACCTCCTCCAGAAGCAGCACCGCCAGCAGCCACAGTAGTTATTGTGGTTTGTATCGCCGCCCTGGTGGTGATTGTGGTGGTTGGCGTGTACAGGATCCACGCCACACATCAGGAGGGGTCCAGAGAAGATGAGGCTGGGATCAAGGACCCTGAGGAAGACTGGGACAACTCTGCACTCACCATCACTGTGAACCCCATGGAGGTTAGATGACATTTTCATTGGGATTTGTGGGTGTTTTATTCCTTCAGTATGCCAGAAATCTGTCTATGTAAAGACTGGATAGAAGATGATTTATCGTACAAATAGCTCGATTGCATTTGTTGCCTCTATAAACCAAGACTTTGGGATTTGTGGTGACTTTCACACTTTGTTTTCTAGAACATTAGAGGAGCTCAGGTGCTTGATGAAGAGGCAAAAGAAGAAGAACGTGAGGACGAGGAAGAAGAGGGTGAGGAACAGGTGGAAGGAATGACGAGCGCAGAGTCAGACAACAGTGATGAAGATGAAGAGGAGGAAGAAGATGACGAGAGAGAAAAGGTGAAAAAGAGGAAGCAGAAGGGAAAACTAGAGTGGGACAGTTCCTCCATAACATACTGACCACAAATACATACATATTAACATATACCTGCACATACAAACACTCTTTACTTGTTCATCTCTCTCTCTCTCTCACACACACACACACACACACACACACACACACACACACACGAAATCGCTGATAAAATTATTTACTGCTGGAAAAAACACTTTGAATCTTTCCGCATTGTCATTTTTAATGAAACATCTCCCTCTGCTGGAGAAAGTCAGAGCTACAGAGTCAGCTGCAGTCCAACAGTGCTTGAAAACATTGTCTGTATGCACATTATTGTTCACATCACAGTCAATGAAGCAAAATATATGATGAATATCAAACAAGCACAGTGTCTCATTACATGTGCAGAATTATCTGGAGTTTTACTGATAAGATTGAATACAAACTGCAACAAACCTGAGTCAGATCTTAAATACAGTGACAAATTCTCTCCATTAACACAAAGATAATGTGGGTTTTCAGCCCAACATTTAATATTTGCAATTACTCCGTGTCCTCAGATTGGTTTTGTTGTTTATTTTTTAAACAGATTGTCTGCAAGATCTCTCCATACATATCCATTAGTTAACTTATCCACACTCTTTTTTTAATATAATTCCTAGGTATAACAGATGTACTGTCACTGAGTGTATATCCTCTGTTGTCATTTTTAGCTCAAAACAGGCACTTTTCTGTCCTGAAGTCTGTGTTTCTCTGAATGCATCGCAGTGCTGTGCTTCTGTTGCCAGGACACTTAAGAGAAACAAGATTCTGGATATGTTATTTCTTTCCGTAAACATCCCATATTTGTCCTGATTTATAGATAAAGCAGAATTATGTTTAATATCGTCCACCTTTGGTTTCTCAAAAGTATTTTGAAGTTCAAATGATCACTGTTCCATCAGCTAATGAGCTAATGGAAACAGTTGATTGTAGTGCAAATACTCTTAGAAACCAAAGAGCTGATGGCTTTTTTAAGCCAGTTTGTTTGCATCTGTTTGTGTTCCAAATCTATCCATACTGTGGCCTATTGTAGCCTTTGCTGTTTAGGGATAGATCAGTTATCTTACTTTTTTCAGCAGATGAAATCCAACAGAGATGTTACTGTATGCTACTGATTTACTGTCTTTCCTGTGTTTTTAAATCCATATTAAAGGGAGCCCTCTATGCAATTATGGGCCCAGTATAAAAGACCAGCACACAGAAACGGGGGTACTTCAGCCATTTAGTATTGCACTCCCATAATGTTGGGGGACTTATGTATAAGAGACCGATTTTTTTTATTATTTTTTTAAAAGGGTCAGAATTGCAATAGATATCCTGCCTAGTCACTAAAAAACATGGCTGACAAAGCACCAGTGTGAAACGGCTCAGCTCTGTTCACTCCAGCAGAAAATGTTTTCCTTCCAGAAGAATCCAACAGTCGCAAGGACATTTTACTGGGGAAATTCAGCCCATGGAAACATGGATCTTAGTTCTGAGTTAGCCTGGGGGTTTGGTGGCTAACGTTTAATGGTAAAATCAGACAAATGTGAGAGCAAAATTAAGACCTAACACTACAGAACAGGCTAAAATATGTTTGTGAAACCGGCCCCAGGTATTTATAAACTCCATGCTTCCAGTTTGTAATGTAGGCTTTCTATTAGAAATGTGTCTCATGTTAAAGCAAAGAGGTGTAATCGACTGAGTAGTGCTCCCTTTGACAAGCAAACTGAACATAAGTGTAACATTGGTGGAGTGCCCCTTTTAAAGTCAGCTGAAGACCCACAGAGCTAAATGCTCCAGAAGAGAAGCAGAGTGATTGTTTATTTATCAGGTGGCCACTCCCTCCCAAATTCATTAGAACTACAAGCAGAAGTGGAAACGTCATTGATATTAATTCCATCTTGTACCTTCGTTATTGCAGATTTACTAAACTTGCTCAGACAAAATGTAATTCCGTGAGACTGTCTGCATTCAAATGATCTAGAAAGTTGAAAGCAACTCCTTTGACATTCCCATTTCTACTCCGAGAAATCCCCTCTCACCTCTTCATGTCCAGACAGTGTCAGTGGCTATTACTCCCCGTGAGCTGTCTACCTGATACGTCTCCTGTTCACCCTGCGCCTCCCTTTGTTGGCCGTTGAGCACCTGTGATCGTGATGTCATCATTGTGAAACAACTGCCTTGTTTCCCTCGCCCCCCTTTGTCATATTGTGCTTCTGAAAGATTAAAGAGAAAAAGATTCTTTTACATATAAAACCAAACCCTGTAAAAATGTTCAAGACAGTTATTTTATATATCCGTTTCTTTTTCTTTTTGTAAACCAAATGGTTGGGATTTCTCTCTCTTTAGTGGTCATCCCACTGCTCTCTGTATATTGACCAATAAAGACTTGTTTTAGACTCTAAACAGCTCTCCTTATTGTCTGTGCACTAGACATCTAGTGTGTGTGTGTGTGTGTGTGTGTTGGCAAACGAAGAGACTTACATAATTTAATACACTGCCTGAATTCATCACATGTTGGAGCAAACTGACATGTTTCATTTGTCTACACAATGAGCTTACATAGGCAGAGGTGATATGAATCACTTAAGTATATTAAATTGATGGTGAAAATTTTTTATCAAAATGTCACTAAGTGCTACTGGAACTGAGTGACATAAGTTTGAACACACTGAAATAAAAGGTTTCTACTTCCGCCTGAATATTTACCTCTAAATATATATCTGCAGGTGACTACAGCTGGGACTTATGAACTGGAAAACACAATGAGACTTTAGCTTGAAGCCTTACCTACTCCCAGTTCAAATGTTATGACAATACCCCAAAAAATGATTATTTTACACACATTTCTATGAGTATAATAAGCGCTTCCATTACTGGACAGCTGGAGACTCCAAAAGGACCCTTGGTTGTGTATATAAGAGTCAAAACAGAGGTAGGTATAAAGAAAAGGCAGCAAACTATGTACAAAATATCATGGCAAACTATTTGCATGACCTTGTACATGACCTTTTACATGCTATTAGCCATGTGCCACTCTTTGTAAATGTGTTTAGGTGTTTTGCGCACGAACGCACGCACGAAGTTCACTTTACTCA
>JAVQJV010012739.1:0-30843 GCA_036024995.1 Gadopsis bispinosus | reverse complement strand
TCTCCCCCCCTTCTCTCTCTCTCTCTCTCTCTCTCTCTCTATCTCAATCCAAGGTAACCCGGTTCTGGTTCTGCTCGATGTTTCTGCCTGAGTTACTCATGGTGGGAATTGTTAGGTCTCTGTAAACATAGAGTCGGTTTAGACCTGCTCTACATGAAAAAGTGCCCTGAGATGACTTATATATATATATAAGGTTGAATTGAATAGAGCTCGCAGAGTATAGATACCAAATTGCTCTCCAGTCACTTCCCAAATGCTTCCCCACTGAGCGGCAGGAAACACACAGGCACTAATGAACCGAAATGTTCCCTGGCTGCTGTTAAATCACGCAGAGTCCATATTCCTTCACTTACCTATACATGTGAGCTCCTCTCCTCTCCTCTCTTCAAAGTAGCTGTCGGTGCGTAACAGTGCGCGATGGCAAAATAACTCCACGACACGGTCTTTGCATAGCGGTATGCCTCCACACACACACACACACACACACACACACACTGGCACTCTCTCTCTCTCTCTCTCTCTCCAGAGGGCTGGTAGTTCGCTTAACCGTCACATGATCGGAGCTGAGCGTGTTATACCAGTCAAAATAGGGGGGTCGGCTCATGAAGGCTCGCCTGCTGGGCGCGCAGCTATTGGCTGTCGGCAGGTGGAGGCGGGCCTCCGAGTCTGGCGTCACCGGAGAGAGGGCGTGTGTGCGTGCGTGCGTGCGTGCGTGAGACCAGATCGTAAAATCACTTTCATACCCCCATAACAACCACAGCGGACTTGGATAGGTGTTGTTATTCTTTATTTGCATCTTGCTCTTGTATAATACTTCCATCATAGGGATTCCATTCGTGAGTCCATTTGTGCGTATTTCTCAGCAGGGTTTACGGTGGTTTTCAGCATCATTCAAGCGCGTAATATTGTTCTACAGGAATAAATAATGCATTGCTTTAAATTGTGCCTGCAATGGAGGCTGTGCTCTAATTTCTTTCCGTATTTGCCGTGCAATTTTTTGCACAGAGTGTAGGTTACCAGTACAGTCGGATCCACGTGGGAACAAGGGAACAAGATTAGAAGGTTAGAGAATAAGGAGGTAACAATCTGGGAATTTAAGACTTTATACTGTATGTAGTCTAGTTCTGAACTACTGGGTACAGGGATTATACTGTACGAACATTACTGAACAACAAAGCGAGAGATCTGGGGGAAGATGGAGCAATGAGTTGGTAGCGTTTCATAAATCTGCTGTTGTTTGTGTCAAAATGGCCATACTTCATACCTACACTGGAGAGGGTGTGGTGATCTGTGTGTGAGTGGTTGTGTTTTCCAGTTTTTTTTCTCGTCAGTTCAGTGTTCACCTGTTTTGAGTTACTCGGCAGTGTCCTGTCTGAGCTTGCCCCTGACTGTGGATTTGTGTTCACCTGTCTTGTGTTCCCTCGTCGGTGTCTTGTCTACATGTACCTCCTCATTTCCTTTGTCTCTTGTTGGTTCATTGTGATTCTGTGGGTCTTTGCGCTCGCATGTGTGTTTTGTTCCAGCGTCCTCCCCGTGGATTTCTCTTTGTGCTCCCGTGGACCTTTTTATGTTTTTATCACTTGCCTGGACGTTTTCTGTTTGCCTTTGGAGTTCGTTGTGTGTCTGTTTTTGGACTTTGTCTTTGTTTTTCTCTTAATAAACACCCTCACGCCGACTTCCTGCCTCGCTGTCTGCATTTTGGGTCCACTGCCCGCTCGCTGCCTGTGTTCCCAAATTATAACAGAGGGACAGACGATAATACAAATAGCTCAGGTGAACTACATGTAAATACAATGAACTACATTTGTCTTTTAACTTTAAAACAAACAGCGGCCCTATGGTCAGGAACACACTCTAGGCCTACAGCCTGTTGTAAAGTAGGCCAACCTATGGAGGACAACATTGTACTGACAAGGGGACTTATGGACTTAGGTTTATGTGGATCGACACTGTTGTTACAGTGTGCTGCTCACTGTTGTGATGGACTTGAGTAAGTAGAAAAGCTCTTTTATGATGAGGCTTCTACAATAAATACAGCTAAAGTGAAAACCAGGAGTATTCAACTAACAGCTGAGGCAGGTGTATGTCTTGTCACAGTGTAACTGTCATGAACAGTAAAGAACGTAATTACTACAGTCACTGAAACACTTCACGAGAGTCACAGTTACTGAAGTTACTGATTATTTATTTATTTACAGCTCCATGGAGGACAGTCTCAACAATCTCAACTCAGTCTTTTTACCGTGTTGTGCTTTGATCACCCTGTAAAGCACATCGAATTTCCCTGCTGTATGAAATATGCAATGCAAGTAAAGCTGCCGTGCCCCACTTGTTTTCCGAGCTGTGCACGTCTCTCAAAGATGGTCAGGCTCATTTTAGAATAGGTAATTGAATTGAAAACACTTACAGTATGAGTTCTCTTTGAGTTCCAGAAAGCTGCACATCGGGCAATAATACACCCCATAATATTAGGAGCCATTAACCAATACCTACAGTATAAATCCAATACGGTATTTAAGCTGCTAAGATACATGTAACAGGATAATATTGCTGGAGAAAAAAAAGAGGGGACACACATCAACATTTTGGCTCATGTGAGTCCTCTCTGCACACTGAGCTTTTTACATGTTACAGGTGACCATGGCCGAATAGCTGGTTGAGTGACGGAGTGACTGAGGGAGCCATTGAGTAGGTAAGTGAGTGTGTTTACATGCTGCTCAAAAACATCAGTAAGAGAAGCTTTTCTTTAACTCCAGCTGAGCAAACCTCATTTAAACACCTCAGCTCCAGCCTAATGTGATTTGCCTGCGTAGGTTAGATTGCCTTTCAGTGTGGGTGGATAAATGATCCACTTTCAGCCTGCCTGTAAACACTAGGCGTGTTTCACTGTGTACTTGTACACAGTGAAACACAGTAGAGAGTAGAGAGTCAGTGGCTATCGTGCTGTGGAAAAGGATACAACATGTCAGACTGAGGACGTCTTTGCATATCCCATTGGATACACTGCTGCTACTTACTAAATATTGCTACCTACTACTGCTGCTACAACTACAGCTACTACACCTGCAGCTACTACGAGTACTACTGCTACAACTACTGCTGCTACTGCTGTTACTACTACAAGTGCTAATGCTATCACTAATACTACTTTTGCTGCTACTACTGCAACAGCTACATGATACAATATGTGAGACTATTCTGTTCTCCTACTTCTCCGAATATATAATACAGTGTAGTATCACAGCAGGAAAAGCTGCTTGGTTTTGGGGCCCTGGTGTTGTGCTGGCTGGCCCAGGGTCAGATTGTGCTCGACAAAAAGTAGTTTGTACCATGTAGGGGGAGGGGTTTCCGAAGATATTGTACTGTCCAAGTAGCAGTTCTGATGGAGTTTGCTGGCGCCTTCACTGTCATGCTGTCATGGCTTACTGGAACACTTTAGTGGCCTTACGCTGATCCAATTCTTTTCAAAGACTCTTTGGTATGACTGAAGGGGAGCGAGCCGTTCTTGTCATTGTGCACAAATTTCACTGCCTAAACCCACTCCGCTTTACGTGAAAAGTGAGAAGCAGCCACAGTTTTGCATGAATTGCACTCAGGGCAAGGATATCCCAGGGTGATTTCAAAGTAGTAAATTCACTGACAAAGCAGAGGGAAAGCAGGGCAGCAGAGGGATACAAGGGTTATCCCTGTGACAAATAGTAGGTCCCAAGATACATATATTTACATAATTTGATGTTATACTTGTGTTAACACATGAGACTCTGTTGCTTACTAACAGAGTCTCATCAAGTCCACAGACGTTCTTTTGTTCTGCCCCACAAACTATTTGGTTTTGGCTGCTCAAACTCACAAACACCTACACATATGTATATTATGTAAGGCCCAGATGGACCTAATGAATCAAATTGATTTTTTCCCCCCCTCTGGTAATGCTTTGTAACATGCCAAAAGTGAAATGGAGAAAATGTGTGCTTCTTGGGTGCATTATTCTAAATTTGTAACGATTACAGACGAAACCCATGAAGCTGGCAAGTTACTTTCCTATTTTGGACAAGCTAGTTGTCAAAATGAAGTTAAAACATATACATAGAATTATAAAATGTTTGGGGTTTTGGTGGTCTTTTGCTGTGATCCCAAACTGGACATTTGAGAGTTTAGTTTGTTCTAAACTATTAAATTGTAACCTTGTGCGGAGTGTTCAAGCTGTAACCAGCCTTAGCCAGCTGACCCAGACCCCTGCAGCTTCAAACCCTGCCATGAAAACAAGAAGCTGCAGCGGTTCACTGGGTAATTGGAGCAAGTCTGTGGTTGTAATGTTTCTAGGCAGATTAGAGACTCGGGCACAGAAAAATACACAGGACACGAGTTAAGATTCAAAAAGGCAAAAGCTTTACTCAGAAGTCAGGCAAGTCATACATGAGTGATCGGTCCAACAAACAAATCCAGGCAGAGAGTAGACAAAATCCCCCCCAAAAAATACAGAGAACAAGGCAACAAAAACCAAGGAGACTAATACTACGAATGCTGGAAAGCGATGAACAAACTTAGGAGAACAAAAACAATCTGGCAAGGGAGCAGTGACAA
Organism: Gadopsis bispinosus; assembly: GCA_036024995.1. NCBI lineage: Eukaryota > Metazoa > Chordata > Actinopteri > Centrarchiformes > Percichthyidae > Gadopsis > Gadopsis bispinosus. Next base: position 26,259 of record JAVQJV010012739.1, on the reverse strand, counting down.
CAGGGGAGCATATAACAGGGTTAATGACAGAAAAGGGGATGTTAGAGTGGTTGGATTTTCTCTGCCATGTCAGTGCTTATTATTTCCCCTCACCAGGCACAATACACTCACCTGACTCTAAGTACGTCTGATTCTGGGTTTTTTTTATGTGTTGACGGTTGCAAAATGATCACATCTATCCCGCAACAGTGAAGAAAACATGGCTCCAACTTTGACCTGTTTTTGTTTTTCCGGCCTGATGTTATAAGTGCATTTCCAAGAAACGTCTTTCCGTGGGTGATTCAATTTAGTTACAGGACGCTTCACCCTTTGCCTAAAGATGCTGTTTTTCTCAGGAACGCAACACACATACACACACGTCTATTTTCAGACTCTCTCCCGAGACGCTCACAGTACCAACAGCAACTCGAAATATTTGTGAAAACCCAACTTGTTGTTGTGAACAAAGAATCCCTCAGAGAATAACTTAATGATGTTTTAATAAAGCTGCAAAGAACCTCAACCCTTCCACCCCACCAGCCCCAACCAATCATTACCACCAACTCGCAGTCGTATAAACACCCTTTCCGTCTCTAAAGCACTTTTTTCACCGTTTAGTTGGCTGTTAGTTACACTGGCAAGTCTCATCCTATAGAATCATTCATACGGAGCCACAGAACGTAATCTTTGTATACTCTAATTCAATTATATATTTACTTGATAATGTTTGTGTGTGTGTGCTTAAACTTTTGTAAAGCATAAATCTGTGAGTGGCGAGACTCTGCACAGTACTGCTCAGGTGAGAAATATTGTCTGGGCTGGTAGGGTCAAGGAGAGGGACCGTGTGCATCACAGGGGGAGGCTAACTTCAACCAATCAGATCTACAATCTATAATTATGTCGTAGGAGAGCAGAAGCCAGCGGGGAGAAGAGCGAAAGCATCTTTTCCATGGAGAAAAGCCTTCAGTGGTGGTGTTAAATCTTCTTTCAATGAAGAAATCCTCTCTTTTTCCGATATGACTGATGCTATAGCAGCATCTACGCTGACCTCTGTAGTGGCCGCTGTTGTCGTCGTTGTTTTCAAACGAACAGTCGCAGTCATTGCACCTAAAATACGGCCGTGGCTGTTCAGTAGTTCTTCATAGGATGCTGATTGGTCTGAACCACTGTGGCTCGGCCACAAGCGCATTACTTGAAGCCTGCAAGATTACCTCATGATTCTCCCATGATCTTGTGTGATCACATCTTTTAAAGCACTTCTCAAAACTTATCTTTTATTAATCCTGGAAACATCATTTTATTGCCAACGTGTCTTATTTGTTTGTCTTATTGTTGTTGTTGGGTATTTTGTCTGATTTTATTTGCGTCATTCCAATGCTGAAATCTTTTAATCCTGGTTGAAAAGTGGAAAGCACGTAGCAACTTTATTTTATGCTGTATAAAAAAAATAAAGTTTAATATTATTATTATTCAACATGATACCTGGAATCAGATTGTCCATTTTAAAGGAACTAATGGAGCAGTGTTTGATAAATACCTGATGCTAATGTGAAGAAAGGGCCCAAAAGCCACGGATGGCACCAAAATATGCAAACTCCCATAATGCCTGCTGTGAGATTAATGTCTCTGGTAATTCTTTCTGCATGGTCCTGTTTTCATTTGACTGCATTCCTCAGTGCAAGGTTTATTCTAGAAGTGCAGCAAACTAGCAAACAGGTACGTTAGGCAGCTTGTTTGTTTCATTGAAATAAGTGAAATGTTGCATTCAATAAAAAAAGTATGATTTTAGATTTTCATTTATGCTATCATACAACTGCGATCATAAAACTATGTGTACTGTATGTTGAGGGGGTTGCTGATGAAGGATTCACACATCATCTGACTCTGTCGACCAGGAGCCTGTTAGCTTAGCTTAACATAAAGACTGTAAACGGCGGGGAAACAGCTAGCCTGAGACTGTTGCCTGCCAACTTCAATGTGGCATGAAGACTCCAGAAAGTCACTGCAACCGGACAAGAAATTGTCCCACGCATACCCTCTTACTTTACTCTTTTTGCTGCTGGATCTGTACATAGGTAATTGTTTGCTTTCACCACTAAATTAGAACTAATTAAGTTTTTTTTTCCTCAAGTGGCCAAATATTACTTATATATTCTTACCATTCTCTGTACTCGACTTGTCCCAAGGGTCAAAAATGACCAGCCTCTGTTAAACCCCTAAAATAAAGCTAATTAATTGAATTTTAAACCCCACGAAGGAACAACCCTGTTCACCACACAGTTTGTGAATATCAGGGTTTTCCCCATTCACAGTGCAGAAAGGCTGCATTTAATCAGTGGACCCCACTCGTTTTTACTTCTTCTTCATCTGAAGAAGACGCTTCATGCTCTGGGTCGTACTCTTACCCATCTTCTTCCGCAGACACCTCCTCCTCTTCTAAATGACTGTTCTCTTGCTCCTTCCGGACATCTGAAACATGCTCTCATGGCTTCAGCAAGAGCAAACTGTCATCTGCAGCACATTTAGAGCAGATGACCCCGCCTCTGACTGCATTCCTCATTAGTACACAATGCTTGATTTGGTTTGACTTGTTGTTTATTTTCTCTGTGAACTTGAGTCATGTGCAGGGGTCATGGAGGGGAGATGCTGTGTGTTCACAAGAAAGTATTCATTTTGTCTCGGGTCAGTCAGTAGCACACAGTGTCTGTGTGTTTTTGTGGCGTGTAAATGATTAGGTTACTGCTGGGTCAATAGTGACCCTGAGACAATCTTTGTACCCTGGTAGTGTTTCATTAAGGTATAAACAGAGGCAATGTTTCACTTTCTCTAATGTTAGGGTTACTCTAAGAAAAGGCACCAACATTCAAGTTGAAATTCAGATCCTGTAAGGGTAAATCCTCTGCTGTTAAACATAGTAGCAGGCCATGTTTAACCCTTAAGACAACACAAGGCATATGTGTTTTACTAGTAGAGGTGCCAGAGTTTCATTCAAAATGACCCATGTATTGACCACAGGGGCAGCACATGAACCTTGACCAGCTACTGAAATTAAACTGAGGAGCTCACTGTATCCGTGAACGCCTCCGGTTGAGAGAAACCACAGAATGAGAGGATTCATCACCTCACTTTGTCTTAAACTTGAGGGGTTGTACCTTTTTAAAGGCATAACTGTTGCTGCTGGGCTCTACCGTGGTGTAAAAAGTAATAATGCATTCAATCATCACCACCATTGTTTTCCAAACCTCCTTAGGTACCAGCTACTGCTTTCCAGGACAGAGGCTGCTGTGTTCTTCACTGTCATGGCAAGGCCTTCTGCCACGCTCCGCAGAGAATATTATGCCTCCAAGTCCTGGATCTGTAGTCCCAATCCAAACCGTTTACAGACACAGAGAACAAAGCTTTGCCTGTATTGAAACTCCAAAACAAGGCTATTATGTATCCCCTTCTTCCTCTGTCTGTCCTGATCTAAAAATGGCTTGCTTGAGAATGTGCACGATGTGGCCAAGTTGTGATTTAATGCCTTTAAATTATGCCTCTGCTTATTCACAGATTCCAGTGACGGGAAGAGACGGAGAGATTATGTGACGAGGGAGAGAGTTGTTGTCAAACACGTTTTTGGACTGGACTGCCTGCTCACGTTGAGATAATCAGATGTGAATGGGCCGAGGCCGAGGGGAGTACAATATGTAAGATACAGTGTCATCCAAGTATGCCTTTAACATAATTGTAGCTGCGCTGGTGGCGGGAACATACCAGCCATTTACAGCAGGATTTATCCAAACTACCAGCTCATGTTACAGTAAGTAAAGCTTTTTTTTTCAGCAGGAAGGTGCAGTGGGAGCTAAAATCTGTCCTCCAGCGTCATACCACAAAGTGTGGTGCATTCACTTCACTGTTAAACAATGTATAATGTTGGTCATTAAAATGTAGATAATTAAAAGAATAGAATAGACTTTAGGATATGCACTTACTGCTTTCTTGCTGGGAGTTTGATTAGAATATTAATACCACGCTCATATCTTAACAGAAAGATTTGAATCTGGTAATTAATAAAATTTAGAGGTGCTGGTAGGTAGATTTGATTGATTTGATTTGATCTGAGCTGGTCTAGCTGCTTCCCCCTGCTTCCATTCTTTACGCCTGCTGGCTGTAGTTTCATATCTAGCACACAGGCATAAGGGTGGTCTCAATCTTCTTGTCTAACTCCTGACACGAAAGCAGACGTGCATTTCGTAAAATGTCAAGCTCTTCCTTTAAAAGGATTGGCCTTTCAAGACAGACATTACATGGATCTAGAGAGCGTGTGATTGTGCCGCCTGGCCATGTTTCTCAGCTGTGACAGCATCACAACAACAAAAAGCTGCTTTATGAAGCAGCTCAGTGTTGAGGTAAGTGGAAAAACAGAACGGCTACTTTGTTGTTATTGGTAATACTACTGGTACTTTTATTGAGTCTTTTACATTCAACAGGATTACGTCTCCTAGATCATTTACTCATGTGTCATTCTACACTCTCTTAAATGATCATATAGCCTCTCTGAGGTACTGAGGTTTGAGGAAACCACTTTGGAATATGCGCAAAACCCTCAATGGCCTTTGTTTGAGAGCACTAGTTAAAGCAATTTTCTTGAAACGTGTTACGCACACTCTCACAGTAGCCCGTCCAACTCTGGTAGCCCTCAAGCAACTTGCTGCAAACTTCAAGCGTGCCTCCTTTTTCTTCCACTTTTTTTTTTCCCTCAAGCTTGAAGGCTTCATTTATGTTTGCCCAAAGTTTCCCTGAGCTAAGCCTCTCTGACCTATTCCTACCCAAAGGCCCACAAAACCGGGTTTGTTCGAGTCCCTTTAAAAAATAAAAAATAAAACCCACAGGTTTTTGCCAGATGTTGTTCCTTGTTTCTTTCCACATATTCATAAAACATTATGTTTGGAAAAGAAAAAAAAAGAACGTTGTAATGACATCAGGGTCTGCTTGTTGTTGTCCAGAACTGGAGGAGAGGGATGTGCTAGTGAGCATACAGTGAGAAAATGAATTCACCTGCATGAAAGGCAGCCGCCGCCTCGTTCCACCATGTTTAAAGTTTCTACATTGCTGCTTCTCGCCCCTCTGAATGAACTCTCCTTCACTCTTGCCTCCTTCAGTAGCACGTTTGCATCCAGGCAGAGCGACTGCTCTGACTCTTTTATTAATAGGCCATCAGTGTGTCCTCCACTTCTGCTTAGTATAAAAAGGAAACAACACAGGACTTTCACCCAGGAGACTGCTGTTTGTGTCACATGTGAAACTAAAAGTCAAGCTTGACTTATTTTAACTTAGTATTCTTAGTCTAAGGTCCAGTACACCTACATATGTAGTTTTGGGAGTCACTGACAACAAACCTGTCCTGTCATTTAAGGATGTGTTGGAATATTTACAGCTAGTGATTTCAAAACCCTATGAGCCTTATTTATACCCATTTTTACCCAGAGGTTAAATGTGCATTCATAGTAAATAGAGGTGTATATTACATAAATGCTTATATTGGTCCTGCTGGCAACAGGCAGATAAGGTCCCTACATACAATTTCACACTTGATATTTCCTTTATATTTGTATCACAACTCTCCGTCAGGTACAGTATTTATTTTCAACACAAGATGGAAGCAGATACAGGGGATTGTGATGAATCCACGAGTGCTGAAGCAAAGGTTATGTATAGTTCTATGTATTAAAGTGCTTTAATCTGTTTACTGAATCTACCATTTAAGTCAGAGCTCATTTTCATGGGAGGAGGCTCGCTAGAACCAGCCTCCCGCCCCACATGCCCTTTCTGAGGACAAACAACAACATACACTAATCTGACTGCGTCATTTTATGTTTGTTATTACTGTAACGCAGTTCATCAACTTCACAAGTTAAAGGTTTCTAGTTGAAACGTCTACATTCTTATTTGGACATTCATAAAAACGTCAACGTACAATATAGGTTTATTATTTAAGACACGGATGTAAAAGGCTTTTGTAGCTCTACTGTAAGCAAACGAGTGGGGAAACGTTTCATCGTGTACTGTGCTGTATATACACTGAAACACATGCTCATAAGACAAAGATAAGAGACGGACAAAAATGCTCTTGTTGTACAAAAATCACACTGCAGGCTTCAGTACCACTGGTGTCTTGCAGAGACCTTACACATGTTTTTTTTTTTATCATCCTGGGAACGGGCCATATCGTTGCAAAATATCAAAAATACAGGTCTCTCAATGGGCAAATTCACAAGTTTACTGAATTATAATTGGTTTCTGCAAGACACTGCACACAGCAAGTTAGTGCTAAAATCTACAAATGAAAATGTACAGTGACACAATATAAATATGCATATTACTTTGAGATATATATCTCTTTTCTTTGACCAGTTGCAATGACAACAACCACTTGAACACTAACACATGTATTCCTCGACATGCAAAAACTTGACATTTAAAAGGTATTATTGTACAAGTTCATAAAAAAAATATATATACTTACACAACACATCATGTCATCACACTGACATGAACAAAACTTCAACAAGTGACGGTCACATTTCACATAAGAACATAGATGTGTTGGAGTCTGTGGTTCTTTATGAGGTGTAGGATGCCTGAAGTCACTGCTCTTACAGTCAGGTATGGTAGTAAGGGCAGATGCATCAGGTCTGTGCTGTGTGAGAATAGTATAGGAATGTTAGATAGTCATGCATAATAAAGACAGCCTGCTATACAAACAATGAACACTAGGTGGCAGATTTTGCCCACTTTGTACACAGCTGCAGTTTGCCTGGGAATGAAATGTCAAGTCATGACAGGGGAGAGGGAGGGACACACACTCAAGAGTCAGGTGTATTGCTTTTTGGAGAAAAGTGCATTCGTCCTTCACTCTCAGACTTCTTTCCCCAGAAATATACGATCAAAGATGTATCACACAAAGTAAAAGTCAAAATAAAGACTGAGCTATAGTCTCTCCTCTTTGTTGCTGCAGCTCCGCCTCTCATCACCTGTCTGTGTCTCCCATCTTTCGTTCTCTTCTGTCTCTCTTCTCATCTCTGGATCCTTTTCTCTTCCCTTTGTCCCTGTCCATCTCTGTCTCTTCCCTCCACATTCATTTCTCCCTCACTCTCCTATATATATTGATCTCTCTTCCCTTTACACCCTCCTCCTCCTCCTCCTCCTCCTCCTCTCTGCAGGGCAGCCGGAGAGACTGGCATTTCTGTAACAACAGGAGGGGAATCTGCACCCAGCCTCGGCCCATGCTGGGCAAAGAGAGAGTGGGTGTGGCATGGCAGAGCGAGGCGTGTGTGTCTGAGACTGGTAAAAATGAACAACGACTGGACCCATCACACTAGACCTGCCAACACTTGCTGCCCTTTTTTGTGATGTCCACATTACGAAACTCAGTCAGCCTGAATACTCCCCTCGCCACTAATTCTGCTTGCACTGAACCAGAATCGAGACAACTTCACTCCCCACCCCACCCGGCAAACAAGAATCATTTGGGGGGCTATAAGAAGTACATCGATGCCATGGAGTCAGGTTGCCGTGGGCTACAAGCCCTTCTTTTGGTGATACTTTTTTACATTTTGACAAACTGGCTGCATTAAAAATGCCGAATGAGCTGTTAGCAGCTCCTGTTTGCAGTGTCACTGGATTACTGTGAAACTGAGGAAAACTTAAACAGGAAGATTCTCAGGCATGTTCTGCAGTTATAAGCAGCATCTTATAACCAGCGTCTGATGCAAGCTGGTGCATATTGCTCATCATTTGGGGACTAGATTAAATTTCATTTAATGTCCTGCACTTCCTGGGACTCCTACCAAATGTGACTAGGGTCAACACTTGCTGTGGACAAATGTAAAAAAATGTTTTGTGCAAAAAACTTGTCTGCTGAGGGGAATTCAAAATGTCAAGCTTAAATGAGAGTCTGTGCAGAGGAGAGCGACAGTCATGGTTCAGTCTCACTGTTCTTCCATACAGTATATGAAAAGGAACGCTATATAACAGGGTGAGTGAGAGGGGTCGGTGTGATGTGCCCGTTTAGCTTCACTGGTGATAAGAGAGGAAGAGGGCGAGTGGCCGGTCAGTCTTTCTGCTGCTTTAAAGTGACAAACAACTGTACGGGAAGTGAGCATAGATAAGCAGAAAGGGGATAACAGAGACCGGCGGCCTTGGCTGAGTCTGGGTCAGATATGCCGGTGTAGCTCTGGGAGTGGCGAGGAGGAGAGGGACGGTCGCGGTTCAATTCCTCTGCTCTTCATGAAAGACAGCAGCTGGTCGGGGATCTCGGCGAGGACGTCCTTAGCCAGCCGGGCCATGCTGAGGACCTGGTTGCCAGATCTGTCGATGTAGTCTCTGAATGGAACAAACTGGAAGCAGGCGGGAAATAATAGTTCAGATGTTATAAAATGCTGCATTTAGATGTTGAGAGTTTAGAATGGTCTCTGACTGACTTATAACACATCTATTATAGACAAAGGATCTATCTAGATCTAGATTATTTATTGTTTTGATCTATAATCTTTTTTCAGGAAAATGTCCATCCCAATGACCCAGGGGACAAGGTGACATATTCCAACAGGCTGTTTTGTCTGACATTCAGATATTCAGAGAAAATATTCCATTTACCATCATAGAAGACTAAGAAAAGGAGGAAATATTCATGTTTGAGAACCAGGGGCGTTTTGCCCAAACAATGACTTCAAAGAGAACTCCACTGACGCAGCACTGCACTCTGGTAACATAGCTGCACTCACAATGGACAGTGACATGGTCTTTTTGATTGAATGCGTTGTTTTTCCTTGTCAAAACCTGGCACTTGCATTACCCACAATGCGACTCGGCCTCCAACAGTGCAGGAGGATAAGTGCTATTCGATTATGTTATGCTAGTGGCAGCTAATTGAGCCTGCAGCAGAGATGAGCGGCGGGGTGGGCTCACTTCTTTCTAACCAACAGATTGATTTCATCTTCAGTATTGCCTTAAATGCAGTAAAAAGTGCTTTGAGAGACACGGCAGTTCTGGAACAGAAACAATAAACTAATACCCTAGCGGCTACAACCCTGTCTATCACATATGTTAATGCTTTTATCTGTTTTACGTTCCTGTACCATATAAACAACTCATTTAATTACATAAGATTTCAATTTTAGCCTTACATCAAAATATTATTTATTTATTACATGAACTTTTAAAGTGAATTATGAACTCTGCCTCAGGAATTTAAGGCATTTACACAACAGCACATTAAGAGTAGAACTCCCTGACACTGTGTATCAAAATATCCAACTGGCCCTTATGAACCCTGTCCTTTGTAATGTAGATATGGACCCTGCAATTGCAATCAAGACGCTGCAAGAATACTATAACTGACACATCTCTGTAACCAGGCACATGTCTCCACCTGCACAAACTGCTTCCTGCTGTATAAATGTATATGTATGTATGTACAGTATGTATGTATAAATGCAGTTTACATACACCCAAAGCAATCAACACTTTCCACCAGGTCCTAGACAGGTGGCCTCTCCATACAAGCCAAGGTAATATTTTAAGTCATAGGTAAATAAGTGGAGGTCTATGGGGAGCAATATGGCTGTAACTTATAATAGGAGAAATGTAATCAATTCCCTGCAGTGAAAGCAGTCATCATATTGATTCAATAACAACAAGGATGCATGGAAATGTAAAGTGATTGAACTTTGCCTTTATTTCTGCTGATGGTGTAAACATCCTGACTGAATTATTGTCACATTAAGGTTGCATGCAACCAATGGGTTACTGTGAGCGTGCAAATGTAATTACTGCTGTAAGTGAAACAAACTGGAGGGACTGTGAAAACATGATAGCCTTAGCAATACAGCTTTACAGTGAAAGCAAAAGTGATCCAGCTATGAACCTTGTGTTGGGGTCAAGGTATATTTCATGTCTTGTTTTTCCTCTGACAGCACCAAGACAAAGCAATTTGTTTTTCAGTGGGGAGTTACTTTTAATAAATCGCCACTGCTGCTTTGCCAGCAATACATTTTTGCAGTCTTTTATACTCGCATGCCTCCTCTCAGCATCTAGGCTCTATACATTTATTATTGTAAGCTCAGTTGCATTGCTATCAGAGGTCACTGCATTTGCTACCTATTTGTGTTCTCATATCTCTAAAAGGCTTTCTAAAAATACCGTTTACTGTTGCCAGATCTGGTTTTATCATTTTCTGATGTTGGGTTACTGCTCGCTCTTTATAAAACTCACTGCAAAACAGTTTCAAAAGAGAGCTTCTCTCTCTTGATGGGTTTAAGAATGATAATGATGAACCTTTCTATTGTTCAGGCTATATATTTACTTTTTTATAAGTACAATTTCATGTAGAATCCATTTTCATATCCAAACATTAGCGGAGTGGAGCACCTAACGCCAGCTTTAACAAATGACCAACGCACACTGCAACACACACTGCAACACTTTGAGCCTACTCTGGTTGTCTGATGAAAATAAGTCTATCCACTCGGTCCAGTATGCTTCATTTCAAAAGACCTGCACCAGTACAGGTTGTGGATCACGATGTCGCTCCCTGCAGCAGAGAGAGTATTCTCCACTGCTGGACGCAGAACGATAACTCAGCAGAGTGCTCTGCTTTTGTTTTACCTTTCTCCCCCCCTTACTTCAGAACACACACCAACTTCTCTCTTACAAAATCTGTTAATGTTAATGTTGGTCAGTACATTAAACTTTCATTTCTGTACTCTCCTACAGGCGGAGGACTGTAACATGCATCCAAACTAATGCAGTTAACGTTTCAATAGTTACTCTTTAATTGAAGAAAAAACTGCATTAAATAAATCCACACTTGTCTTGTTTTTCTGCTCCTCGGGCAGTAAGTTTGCCAGTTACGTTTCAGATTGCAATGTAGTGAAATAAAGAGACGCGTTAATGGTTTGGCACACAGTGTTTTAGTTTTTAAGAATGACCACAATCTGGTTGGTATGTTAGACACTGTAACAGCCTTATTAAAACAACAACCTTCAACTTTGTGAGACCGTTATGAACTGTAAGCCATCCTTCTCCGGGGATAACTCCTCTATGCTGCTGTTGTTGACAGAAACATGCTTAAGTCTAACCTGTGAAGTTAAATGGAACAACGATGAGTACCTGTACGATGTCTCGCTCAGCAAGTCGTCCTCTGGAGGACACTCTCACCTCATCGCCATCCAGCTCCTCCATAGCTAAAAGGAGAGAAAGCGGCAGAGAGAGCATGAGTCAATGCAGGGACCACAGAGGGAGAATGTAATGCACAGGGTGTCCTTTTGTATTTTTATAATGTAATTGCTGAAGTGGAACGCAGCATGGAGAGTGACAACAGGTATTCAACAGAGAATGGTTGGAACACTTAGTTCACCAAACATACACTACAGGTAAACGCTCATTCTGGCTGCTCATGGGGAAAGCTCAATGGCTTGTGTAGCTACAGGAGCGCTTTCACACAGCCATCTCAACTACAGCCAAATTGCGCTCTGATGGAGATTCAGGGTCATCCTGGGAGGTCTTCAGAAACAGCACCTGCACGACAGTGTATGCCCTGCATCTGGAGTCGCTCTCAACAGCCTGCACGTGTGGTGCTGCCAATGGAAAGGTGGCTGAGCGCGACGTGAGGTCAAACCAGCAAACACACACACACACACACACAGAACCTGAAAATATTAGAGGACAAACTAGAACTGATCGCATAAGAGTGAAAGTGGCACGCTAGGAGCTTTAAAAACACACAGCACACAGGCTCAAGACAGACCAAATAACAAACAATTATGCCCCCCAGTAATGTGTAGACACACACAGACACTCCAAGGTGCTATTTAAGCAGTTTGACCTTGTGATCTAAAACATTTGCCTGAGCGCTTTCACTGCCAGTCCCACCATTCGATTGCTTAAATGAGTAGAAAATGATGGGGCGTTAAGTCGTCACACCCTGCTGAGCAGCAACAGACCGCACACACACACACACAAACAGTCCCCACTGAAAACCCATCGATCTGTCGGTTGTATGATGTCTGCACACTTGAGCACACTTGAGCGTACCGGTGTATGTAAAGAAACAATTACGACACAGCTGCTGTGGTGGTTTCCTGTTTGCTCACAAGAGTCCCGTCGAGTCAGCTGAAAGTCAAGGTGAAAACATCACGTATTGTGTATTTGTACTGTCAAGGTTGTTGCATTGAATTTAAACTGTTTACAATTCAAGTTGCTTCCTGTGGTCGGCTGTCACGTCCTGCTCAGAGAATTTGACCACCAGGGGTGCTATGGTGCAATACTTTGACGAGTAGGTCCCCATACTGTTTATGGTGTAGAAAACACATCCAACATTCTTGTAAGGACTTTTAAGGTGTGTATTGGTGAGAACCATTAAATGTAAACATTGAGCCTTTAATTGAATCACTACCTACCTAACCCCCCCTCCCTGAACAGCAGCCATTGCTAAGCAACCCTAACTGAGCACCACAGGCCTGTCAGGATTTGGACTCCTCCACATGCTGGAGTGATGTGCACAGGTATCTGTCCTTCTTTGTTGTGATTAGGGCTGCCACCTGTTCTGCCTGTGTTCTGTCTGCCTCTCTGTGTGTGTGTCTGCACCAGGGCGGGGCTGCCAGACTCCAGCTTCCCTGCATGGCGGGGAAGGATGAAGTAATCACCTCTGCAGATTCAAATACCCGGGGATTCTCCACCATCTTCGCCAGGTCGTCCGTTCACCTTTAGTGGTGTGGTAACGTTAGTGCTCGCAAAGAAGATTAGTTTGATCGTTGCCTTGTCTTATCTCCTGACCGCCTGTCTCTACCAAGCTCCAGATCATCCCGTCTCTCTGTGCCCAGCCTGCAGTGGTCTCTATGCCTGCCCGATCAACTTGCCCAGCCGTCCGGTGGCTACTTCCCCCACCAACCCGGCTGTTCTGGGTGCCGACATCATCTTGGAATCTCCTGGTCATCTCCAACAGCTCTAGTTCGTGTGTTGCTTTCTCTGGTTCTCCATCACCTAAATACAACATTCTTTGGTCCTACTTGTTTGTATTTTTGACACCTCGTGGATTGTTTTTAAGGCGCATTGAATATTTTAATGATTAATGATTCTATTAGAAATGACTCGATAATTTCATTTCAGGTTACTTCTGATTGTGTGGCATACTGTGCGTTAATCAGCGTCACGCTGCTTGTCTGTAACTCACTGTCATTACTGCCTGTCTTGGCCAGGACACTTTTGAAAAACAATTAACATTTGATATGTACAAGACGTTTAATGGACTACTAAGTCTAATGGGTGATGCTCACAGTCTTTGTGGTGAACTAGTTTCCACCTTCTTCCTTGTTCCAATGCTGGATGCTCATTGATTCTTATGTAGCTGATCGGCTTACCAGGTGTAATGCCAATTACAGAGAGGCGCCTACACTGCATGGCTGTGACACGGGTTCTCTAAATAAAGTGACTTCTTGTCTCCTCTCCTCTGTCATGTTCACTCATGTTGACATAAAAAAAAGTCTAGACCCGTTGCCAACATGGAACACTCACCATCAAACTCAGCAGGTCCAACACCTACGATAATTATAGACAGGGGAAGTGATGCTGCCTGTAAAGGAGACAAAACCAAAGACAATAACAATCACTTCAGGTGATTCATTAGATCCTTGGGATGCATTAATACTAATGCTAATAATCTATAAGCGTTGGGTGAACAAAAGCGCTTTTGGGAGCATTACATCACTTTGCCGTAGTGAGCATTGTCTTACAAAAATAGATTGTGTTGATTCAAACACGTAATTCATTTTTAATTTAAGTTGTACACCTGAATAATACTCAGGAGACTAGTATCATTTGGAGGATTTAAAGCAAATATCTGAGACTTCACCTCAAAGAAAATAACAAATGCCATTGCTTGCCATGAGAGAAAACATTTAGAAACCGACCTAATTGGATCAGACACCTTTCACTCATCAATTCGACAGGTTATTGAAAGACCAATTAGTATCAGTCACAGTGGGAGCAAAGATGTCTTTTCCTCTTCTTGACTTGAATCTTGAAGACAAAATCTGAGTTGTATATCGGTATTTCTACTTTATTTCTGAGGCATTATTTACCACAGCAGCTGATTGCTGGGACACACGAGCTGGTTTTATCCGCACATCACAGAAAGCATTATTCTTGAGAAATGTAATGGAGTTTTTGCCTCCCACACAAAAGAAAATTGGATGTTGACATGAACATCGGCAGCAGGAGTAACTGACGGGAAAGCACTGCTATCCGTCAATCATATTTTGTATTTGTTTAGATGTGTGTATATGTGTGTGTGTGTGTGTGTTTGTTTACTTACATTGACCACAGCCTCTTTGGTCTGGACCATGTCAGATATCACTCCATCTGTGATCATCAACAGGACAAAGTACTGGGAGCCATCTGTAATCTCTGCTGCACAGCTGGGGAATGCACACGGACACACACACACACACACACACATTTATTTGTCATTCTACAACACAGGACTGCACATAGGCCTCAATACAAATTGGTACAAATGAAGTAGAGGGATGAGCTTTTGCAGAAATGATCAATATTTACACTAAATAACAGAATTTAACAATCATTAAATTCACCACCCGTAGAAAAGGGAAAAAAGCCAATTCATTCAATCAGTTTCAGTCTATAGGTTGCTACAGGGTTCATAACTTGTTTTACAGTGAGGTTAATACTTTATACACACATACATCAAGCTCACAAACACATAACTACTGTACTGTACTTTCCAATTGGTGGAATTGTTGGGTCTGTACATATAGAGTTGGCTTGGACTTGCTCTATATTAACAAGTGCTATGAGATAACTTTGTTATGATATAGCCCTATATAAATAAAATTGAATTGAATTGAATAACAGCTGTTACGCTAAATCAGCATACAACCTGAAACACCGAATAAACCAAACAATCTGCTTCAGCTACCTCTCCTTAGCAAATGGTGTCTTCTCTTCTCTATTTGTGCTGGAAAATGGAAAAACTCAAGTACAATCACCTCGAATTAGTACTTAATTACAATATTTGAGTGAATGTACTTTGCTGCTTTCCACTACTGTTTAAATGTAACATAAAAACTGAGAATAAACGGATCTGATCCCCTTCCGCACACCATGACAATCCCTTTGTTCTACGATGCTGTTTCCACACCAGGCTGCTGGGTTGTTTACGACCTAAAACTACAACCTTGAGCAGCCGAAGGATCCGCTCTACTATTCATTCCCTTTCCAACATGGGGTTCGATGAGAAAAACAAATGAATATTGCCAAATATCAGCTCTCGCTTGATATGGTGCCATATGAGTTTGGAGTGTGTGTGTGTGTGTGTGTGTGTGTGTGTGTGTGTCCTTCACCTGCTGCTTGTGTATTTATTGCAAGGAGACACAATCTAATACCAGCGACTTAGCTGTTCCGCCTGGCTGAACACGACATTGATCTGTGAGTTTATGTTTCTGCGCACGCATGTGTGTGTGTGCGTGTGTGTGTGTATGGGATTTTAGCATCATGTTAGGGTGAGCCTGTGTCTGTGTGTGTCTTTATCAGTGAGTGACCTGTATGCCACATCGATGCCTCTCGCCATGTATGTGTCCTGACACGTAGGCTAACATGTCCAATCCTATTCAGGTCTAACAACTATAGGTAAACACACGTTTCTCACAACAGAAACACGGGATTATATGTGGCAGCTGATTCCTTTGTTTTTTTTAACCACCTCGCCTGTCATATTTTAGGTCTTAGTTTTGAGGTGCAAAAAAAGACAAAGAGATCAATCAGTCCATTCCTTTAACTGGCCATTGTCTTGTATGCTGAATGTCCTATGAGTCACACAGGAGGATTTGGAGTTCTAGTGGCTGGTTCTGATACTCAGAAGTAGTTAAAGTGCCCAAAACTATGGAGGCCAATTCAAATCACCATTGTACAATATGAATCACTTCTAAACTAACAAATGAAGTAGTTTCTGACAGAAAAAAATATTCTCAGTTATGTCCAATCTGGTTTTAAGTCAGGACACATTAAGCGTTAATGTTGATCACTGTAAATCCGAAATCCTATAGTTCATAAAGGCTGTACTACAAGGCTCAACGTTAGCACCTGTTCTGCTTCCACTTTAAGAAACAATGCACGAAGCAACGTCCAGCCAGCCAAGATTAATTTGTATGCAGATGATTCAGTTATTTGTGCAACTGCTTTGTCTAAATCACTGACCTCCAGCCTTCCACACACCAATTAAAAATAATCTAATTTCTAACATCGTCCAGAAATCATGCTCATTCTGTACAGAAGGTAGCTGGAACTGAATTAGACAAGAAATGTTTATTGCAGATTTCTTGGAATAATGGCTGAATGACAAATTAACATTTTATACTCAAACTGATAATCTTGTAAAGAAACCTACACCCTAATTGGGTATTTAATTCATTTTTAATAAATGCTTTCCCTTAGGAGCAAGAAAATATATAGTTTAGTCCACACTTTCATCTGTTTTGGATGGCATCACAAATCACTGTACAATACTGTTCCTTTGTAATGTAATTCTCTTCTTATACATTTTTTATGGTCTACAGTCATAAATGAGGTAATGTGTGAAAGCCCTACATCAGCACTGGGTTTCTCAACTTGTCTCTACATGACATTTAAGTAAGGTTATATTACTATAAAAAAAAAACTGGGTGAATGATAGATACAAAAATACAATAAAATCAATCTAGAAGATTCAGAAATTTCCCCTCAAAACCATATGAGGAAAGTGTCAGCAGCAGGCATTCATTGACAGACAGTTTTCATTGATGGGCTCTGTCACTTAAACTTAGCATCTGAAATTAAATATACAAATACATTCCCTATAATACCTTTTAAAATGTCCCTGCTCTTCATTTCGGTTAGCCACACTTTGAGGCGTAAAAATCTGATAATTGGCTGATGGGATGCTGTAAACTCCTTAATCCTGCACATGTATGATTTGACATCCTCCCCCCCCCGCCACACACACACACACCCTCCCACACTGTTAACATTTCATAAATAAAACTAAATCTATAATCTGGTGAGTAATATCACTAATAAGCTTTGCACATGCCTATAAATACAAAAATCCCTGTGGCTTAGTTGAAAGAAAGCAAAATGTTATAATTGCACCCTTAATCCAAAAAGAATAATTGCACCCTAACTTTAACACACACACACACTTACGTACTTTGCTACTTTGTTGATAACAGGTGCAAAGTTGGTGGGTCCGTACAGCTGCACCGTCCTCAGGCTCTGGAAATAGGCCTCCAGAACCCCCTCTATGCCCACGCAGTTTGGATTGTCGTTGTCACCACTCTGCAACAGACAGTATATGGCATACTAATGAAGTGCACAGTGACATCCACACATCCACAGTACAAACAGAATAATTAACAGGGTAGTGCATGCACAAAGACAAGGAGCATCGATCCATCTGGAGCACATAGCTGTAATTCAACATATCTTAAATATGCTGCTGTTGATTAAAGTTCAAGCTCCAGTGTTGGATGCGTCAACAAGGTCGAGGGGAGAGCTTCATCAAATGGTACAATGACAATCACCTGAATATCAACATCAGCAAGACCACAGAGCTGGTGGTGGAGTACCAGAGGAACAGGAGCCCCCCCCTGTCCCAGTCATCATCTAGGGAATGGATGTGGAGACATGAGTGGACACTCATACAGGTGGGGTCCAGATCAATAAATGGACTGGTCTCAGACAGAGCAGACTGTTGATCCTGCGGAGACTCAGATCCTGCAGACCTCCTGCCAGTCTGTTCTTTGCACCTCAGCATACCTTTTCTGGCTACATGTCTGTGAACTTGCTGTTCTACATATGGCAACTCTGGGCACTTTCTCACGCGACTGCCAAGTTACAGTACTAACTTCACAGCTGTTTATTTAGTAGGTGTGCACTAACAGGAATCTCAGGTAATCTATTACATTATTAAGTTTAAATAAAAAAAGTGAAGCTGGTAAAGAGATACTCCAGTTATTTTGTTTTGCACTTCCATAAACTACAGGCACTCACAATATTTGTATTTCAAAGAAGAATGGACAAAATCAAAGGAGCAGCAGCCAAACTAGTGACTTTAAGTCACAATTACTAGAAAAGCCTCCATGCTTGGCTAAAAGACCCTACGACTCCCACAATGCAACCTGATAGCATCATGTGTTAGATGTGTTTGCGGTAATGTGACAATGGGAAATTAAGATTTCAGCATGACACATTTTTAGAATCCTTGGAGAGAGTTGGCTTCCCTTCATTTTACTGACTGGTTTCTGACTGGTTACCCTGATCCCTGATCCCTCAGGAGGATGCTGGGAGACTCCCGCCGGCAGGCAGATGAGCCAACTTCTCAACAACTGCGACCAGCTGCTCCTGGTCCAAACCACACCCTGCTACAGGTGAACTGTAAAAAAGTGTGCGTGCGTGTCGCATGTGTAAACTCATGTGTTTGTGTGTCTTACCAGAGGGAAGGCATGGGATATTTTGCTGTCAGGGGGCAGCTTAGCTCCGAAACCATAGGCAGGAAAGAGCTTGTCACTGTCGTAGTCCTGGATAATCTCACCCACTGCTTTCAGGGCCATGGCGTATGCATTCATCTGGTAGGGACTCATATAGTGGAGGGAGGTTGGCTGGGAGGGATTACCTTGGAGGAAGACACACACACAACACAATGCAGTGGAGGATAATATGCCTTCCTCCTTCTCTCTGTGTGGTTTTCATCTATGCGGAACAGAGGAGATGCTTCATCTTCTTCTTACAAATAAACATGCTTATGCAGTTTCTTGCCAAGAGTTACTTAGAGTTGAGACGCATGTCGGCACACTAAATATAAAGCTTCAGCCGGATTGGAAGCAGGGGAAACGGCTAGCCTGGCGCTGCCTAAAGCTAAGAAAATACTCATAGAAACACCTCTAATAAGTCTCAAGCAAAGACAAAGTCATGTACCTAAAATCGAGCGGTAAGTGACTTACCATTGGATGCTGTGAAGTCTATAGCCACTGTGAAGTTCAGCTGTGTTCTGTTGCAAATCAACAAAGAGCATCACACACTTCAGTACCCTTCATACACACTACACCTCCAGCACACATACAATACAATGCAACTGCAATATAATCAGTTTATCGGTTCACTGGCTAATTAGCATGGCGAAGCAATATTCCCTCCGCCATCTTAAAGGTCTAATTAGGTAAAACAAATGGAGCCAGTAATTAAAGTGAATGAAGTGAATGAATGGGGTATTTACAAATGGGATTTACCAAAGCAAACCCAAAAACGTCGCCCCCTTCAGAGCCAATATTAATTCAGCCTGATGCTCACAAAGGAGCTTTTGGGAAATCCGACCTAGTATCTTCAGATAACTCCACGCACGCACGCACGCACGCATACACAAAGACCGGAACAACCAAAAGAGTGCCCATTGAGAGCAGGCTAATTATTATTCCACTCACCCTCCTCGGATGAAATCCACAAAGGTATACTCAGACTCCACTTTGAAGGACAGCAGAGTTACCTGGCGAACGCACACACACACACACACACACACACACACACACACACACACACCGACGCACACACAGAGTGATAAACAGAGAAGCAAAGGGGACCGGGGCCAGGTAGAAGGAAGGAAGACAAACAGGTGGCCAGACAGCAGAAGAGTCGGTGAGAGAGAAGCAGATGTAAGAGGTGATGATTCCCATATAAATATATGATTATACGATAACATAAATTACAGGAGCAGAAGAAATGCCATGGGAGAGGTGCGTGTACTCACAGTTCCAGAATTGATGTATTTCTTCTTTTTGCCTTTCTTCCTGGGATTTAAAACCTGCCGGTGACGGGGAAAGGTAATTTAGTGATTGAGAGGGTACTTGTAAAATCACTCCGTACCCCGGAACGATGTTTAATAATGAAGATGAATAATTCAACAGATTCCTGATCATGCTAGCAGCCCAAAATTGAAACTGATAGCATGGTTAACTGTGTGTAAATAGAGTAGAGAAGACCCATCCATCCATCCATCAGGATTACCGATCTGACAGACAACTATTACAGACTTTTAGGATTACTTTACTCATTATGCTGCAGTAGCTTTATTATTGGTTTGCTTGGCGCAAAGTGTTCCATTGCTGAGCAGAGTTTAATAAGCTGTGGGCATTAATGGAGTCAGCAGTTCAAGAGTTTCATAGCTAATGGTTGATGTGTGTTTCATTTCAACTGTTTGTTTTTCCCAGCATAACTAATAAATAGTTGTCAATTATTGATTCTGTTTGGACAGTGTCATTTAAAAGGAGCACAGCCTTAAAGAGCCTTAAGCTTTACTCAAAAGATCAGTCCTTGCTGCCTCCCCTCATTTCAGTCTAATTAAAAATCAAATTCATTTAGTTAAGAATGGAGTGTATTACATTTATCATGTGTATATTACTGGTGACTTGTGATCTTATTTTGTCAAAACTGTAATTATAAAAAGAGATATTTTAGGTTTCCATTTATTTTTTCTGCTGTGAAAGCACCAATAGGGGGTTTAGTTTATATTTTATATTGCATTTTATTCAACATCTAAATGCAGGATGTCCCAATCATGTCATCTTATTTATCCATCTGTTTGTGAAACCACTTCATTTGGTGTCAAGGAAAGAAATGACGTGTGTGTTTCCAGCCCTTTTTACTCTGAGAACAAGGTCTTCGTGCAACAAAAGTGGTGAGAAACAACAAACCTTCCCCCATGTCATGTCTCACCTCATACACATTAAACTGGTTCTGCCCTCGAGACAGCTCTCTGTAGCTGGTGGTGAACTCGCCAATGAAGTCATGGCTGCAGACAAACAACGCCCACATAGACAGGCAGGCATGAACACAAATGTTATAGTCTCAATTAAAATGTCATGTCTCTGCCTGTATCCACATCTCTGTCTCCATCTTTGCTTCTGCCAGTCTCTCAGCGTCTGCCTGTTCTCTTTGCTTGCCGCATAATAAAGATGTTTTGCCAAAACTCACAGAACGCACACGACGCGCTTCATTTCCTCCTGACATTTGAGAGACTTCATTGTGAATCCCAAGGCTATAGTGAGTGTTTATCTACAGGTGGCTTTACCTTCCATCTCGATCCCAGTCATAGACATCCACCTTCACAGTCCTGAAACAGACAGAAAATTTCTTATTCCTGAAGATCTGCACCTTACTGGGTCATCTCCCATCGGCAAAATGAGAAACTGATGTTCCATTTAATAAAAGGAATTAAAACCAAACAGTTTGCACTCCAGCACGCTGTCAACAGAGCAAATACACATTCACTGATTCCATAGTACCATGCTGAAGAGGATTACAATACAGGTTGCTATGTAAGTTCTGAATAATGATGCCCATCTGTGCTAATACTAGTTTCCAGTTAGTGAGCATCATCAATTGCACATCTGGGAGAGAAAAAAAGGTTGTGTTTATTCGCCACAAGCAGCCAGTGCAAAGCAACGACTGCAAAGACGTTAGCAGTAAGCTAGCTAGCAGCGTACGCACCGATCGTGTGTGTGAGATTCTGACTGTAATTTCCTCCAGTCTCATTTTGTTTTCCCATCTAGCGCTGACACCTGACTTCACGCCGCACTGGGAACATTTGCATTTATCCTATCCACTGGCATCTCTTTATTGAATTTGCATGCAAAGTACAAATGTGCATACAACACTCGCCTCATGCTGGGACTGAATATACCTTAATAAAGATAAGAATCGTGCTACATCTACTGCATACACTTCTAATTCTAACGATGATAGTAAAACCAATATGTTTTCCATTATGGAAAAGACCAAACTCAACAAGCGCTACTAACAAGTAGTGTGTGTGTGTGTGTGTGTGTGTATCCAGAGCTTGACATGCAGTCACTTGTTCCTCTGTGGCACATCCATTGTTGTTAAAAAGCCATCAAAACAGTGTCCCGCACCTTTGTACATACACCAAATACTAAAATACTAAAAAAAGTGCCTAAAAATGCTCCCAAACAAATGCTCTGTATACTTTGAATAGTTCCTAAAAGCCACAGTGGCAAGTTAAGTCGTTTTTTATACAACTGAAACTAGTATTTGTACTATGTACTGTATGCATACTGTATGCAGTGTGCGCCTTTGCAGCAAGTGGTTGTCACGGCCGCTCAGCACCATCCAACCTGACTTTAAACTGAGTCAGTCTCAATAACACCAGTGCTGGTCCCTGGAACACCATGACCGACTGCTGGTATTATTCTGACCGCCGCAGCAAGAGGAAGTGAGGTCATCCACATAAGATGACAAGCTGGCTCCACAATGGAGGAGTTGCTGCTGCTGATGTTTCTTTCATGTCTAAATACATTTGAATACATAACAGAGTTGCACAAAATGTTTTCTGACCTGTCATAGTCGCCGTTGCAGAGAGCTCTTACGGGAATGGTGAAGGGCTGCCACACCGGGTTCAGTGTGTTCTTGATCACCTCTGTCTTGTGGCAGATGGTGAACCTACCAGGCAAATAACAGATGTAAGGCCACTAAAAGGAGAGCACGTTTAAATTGCTCAAATTGTGCCTGTGAAGATAATCCTACAGCGATTATCTGCAGCTTCCTTGGCTTCCAGCAAAGCTCCAAAATGCTTTACAGGTGTCTTTTCTTTTTTCTTTTTTATCTGCTTAAGTATGTTTGGGGGACATGACAGAATTGCAGATTGAGTTTTATTGCTATAAACATCTCCCCGAGGCAGAGCAGTGGAACGAGGTAATAATCTTAAAGGCTGAGATGGGTCTCAAAGCGCGGTATCGTGTGATTCACGATCAAATCATAGAAGCAACGTGATCTGTACAGGAAAGAAGTGAAAGCCAGATGTGAAATTTGATATTATTTGCATCGACATACGTCGTCCTCACCTCCTCATGAAATACTTCCTTTCTTTGTCCAATACAATATTTGCAGACTGTCTCAAAGGGCCTGTCGAGTGTGAGCAAAGATACAGATCAGACTGTTCTTCAGGCATCTGCACATGCAGGCTGTGGTGCAGTGGTAAGCATGGTCACCTCACAGCTACAAGGTTCTGGATGGGGCCTTTCAGAGTGTGTTTCCGCCGACAGTCCAAAAACATGCAGGTTTTGGTTAAATGTTGACTCTAAATTGCCCGTAGAGAGAGACTGCGTGTTTTAAGGTTTCAGTTAGGCATTGTACCGGGATTCATCAGGGCGACCTTTTTGAAAATGATCAAAATGGCCTAAAAGAGTAATCTGTTGATACATACTGTATAATAACTTTTTATAGTTCTAGTGTTCATACATATACAGTATGTATTTGTGTTTATACTGGAGGTTGATAGAAGCTGTCCATTTATTTCCATGGTATATGGATAAGTTTGGTGCCCACAAAATAGAGAAGACAGCGTTTATAACATAAATCTAAATCAATACAATAACCATCCAGTGGCAGCCTGTTGCAGCAGCTTTCTGTAATTTCCTTTCTGGATCAATTAAGTATTTTATCTGTCTGTCTACCCCCCCTCCACATGTTGCATCCGTTCAGAGTGCATTATATCTCTAAATAATTGATTCCTATTAGTTTCCATCCCTATCAGCAGTCCATGGAAGTTCTACATATTGCTGTGGTCTCCTGGGTGTAACAGTGGGTGGTCAACAGGTTGAAGACACAGGTGAACATTTGAGTCCTCCCTGAATTCTCACACTCACGTTCCGTCCTCATTACTTCGGTAGAAAACCAAGAAGGGGTCCGACTTGCCAAAAAAGTCTTTTTTGTCCAGCTTGTTGGCACACAGCTGCATGGTAGCAATATCCTGAGAGAGAAGACAAGCAGTTTGAGATGAACATCTGCATAATTATCATATAATAAGTCAGACACTTGTTTTCTTCAGGAACTCATGTCTTGGCGATGAAGGCGCAGGTTTTTGCGGGACACGGGCCTGACAATCTTGGACCTACCCCTGAGTGCAGAGTAACTGGCTGTGCAAAAGCTCACGCGCGATGGAGATGCCAATGTCTATCGGAATCCCAAACACCAGCAGTTTAATAAGGCTTAATAGGCGATGCAGACATAATTTACAGTGATTGCGATCCAGAGCTTCATTAAAATTACACACTTTGTAAGTGGGAGAAACTGATTTTATTATGGGCTGTAATATAGTCAGAGGGAATGGCTTCATACATATGAATGGATGGTTTCAGCAGTTAATGAGGAGCTACACTATGTTGTTCCTGAGCTGCCTGGGACAGCAGAGACGATGGATGGATAGATTGCCCTTAACGAGGCCTTTTAGTCATTGCCTCCAATAGGAAAGCATCATGGGAAACCTAAGCTTGTCTTTGACAGATAGGCATAATCAGCCTACCCACACACACACACAGGCGCATTTGGATCTTGCCAGGGGCCACACCCCCCAGAGTAAGATGGTAAACGCAACTAAGATAGGCCTGTTCACATAACTATTATATACAATCTAATTTGGCCACTGTAGAGTCTCTAGAAGCCCCCCGTTCCCATACACACACACACACACACACACACACACACACACACACACAGACGAAATGCTGTTAGTATCTGACTGCCTGGGAGGTATTTGGAACAGAGAGAATTGCAAGAGAAAAATCACTCGGTTCACAGGAAGAAACCATCCTGACAGTTCATCTTAAACAGGTCTGGGTAACACAGCATCAAGCGGTTTATATACTATATAAGTGCTGACACTGAACAAAATGAAATGAAGTTGAGGGTGGGGGGGAGTGAGTGGCAGGTCAACCGTGTGCACGTTTGTTATTCTTCACAATGCTTTTGAAAGACTGGCCCATCATTATATACTGTGTGCTTGTGTGTGTGGTGGTGGGGGGGATTGCAAGCTATTACAACAACAGAACCAGGGGCAAAAAAAAAACAAAATAAAAAAATAAACAAAAGAGCAGGCAGTATGAAAATATCCCAGCAACACTCGTCGTGTGTCTGCATGTGTGTGCGTGTGTGTGTGTACTGACCCTGCAGTTACTGAGCTCCTCTGCAGTAAAGATAATGACTCCACACTTCTTCCCTGGAATCCCGCTGAGAGCGAAGAGAAAGACAGCGAGAGAGAAAGACTGAGAAAGGGGGTAGCTGTAGCAAGACATAAATAATACAATTTCCAAGCAGATGTCATTCACTGCTGTATGCTGTTACCGTGAGTGGTGACAGCCCAGCATGCAGATTGTGCTGCACTTACGTTCTGACTTGGTGGTCTAAATGGTGTTTTATTATAACCATTCGTTTACAATATATTTTTTTTTACATTTGACTTGTGCAGCACATATATGAGTTTTGTCCTATCATCTGGCGGCCCCTGGGTGGTATTCCTGACCTCCCGGTACTCTAGAGGGCCCTCCCAACCCTCTGCCTGTGAACCACTGTATATGCTGTAATATTTTGACCAACATCAGTAGTGAGCTTGTATAACCTTTTGAAAGCTGTGCACTCCCGAACCCACGTGCAGATTGCTTTAATGAGCTGCTGGCATCTTACAGGCCTGTACCTGTCAACCACTGAAATCACACGTAACATGTGGAGGAACGTCGTAGCGTAAGCAGTCGCAGTAATGCTAAAAGCTATTCCAAAACGCTATCTTAAGTGTGTTTTAACGATATAAAATATAATCTAACCAGCATCTTTATTAAGTAATGCAGAAAGTATCAAGGAAGGGTAGTGACGTGCAATTGTGTCAGTAGTGTTTCAGCTGTAAAGTTAAAGGATCAGTGCAACTTTATTGTCCACCAGTGTGGATAATTGTCTTTGGCTCATCTAGCACGTCTTTAAAACATCCAAACACAGCACACAACAACACAGGTGGAGTGAACACTCTAAGGCAGTGGTCCCCAAACTAAGGCCCGCGGGCCGGATACGGCCCGCCTCCACATTTGGCCCGGCCCCCTGAACAATACCAGAGACGTAAACCTTTCACTGATGGAGAGTTTGTCGAGGTGTGTCCCGAGAAGATATATGCCCAGCTGCAGCAGAAGACGAAAGAATTTGACATTTCTTCATTAGCACTGGATGAGCGCACGGACGTGCAAGACACAGCACAGCTGCTCATTTTTATTCGTGGAGTTGGCGCAAACTTTGAGATGTGCGAGGAGCTGGCAGCCCTCAAGTCTCAAAGGGACTACAACGGGGGAGGATATTTTCGGCAAAGTATGCCAAACCATGGAAGAGTTGGACCTAGACTGGTCAAAGCTTGCCAGCATC